>SJYC01124287.1:0-28020 GCA_006408675.1 Madoqua kirkii | reverse complement strand
AGTCTCCCTTGCCGAGTCGTATCTTATCAAACACCAGAGAAGAGCTCACAACAGATACACACCTCCTGCACATTAAAATAGGGGAATGCGCCCCTTCGAGGCTAGCCTAGAATAGTCCTCCAGGAGTTCCCACGAAAGACCGGTAAGAACACTTCTGGGGGGCAGCCTGGGGGTGCTGTGTACCCTTTGAAGATTGATTTTGTTTATTGTTCAGCAAATATTAAGTACCCTTTGAATACCAGGGATACTTTTAAACATTGCCAATGTAGCAATAAACCAAGTTGACAAAAATGCTCATGGAGTTTTGTTCTAGTGAATACAATCTGTGGTATCCGTTTTTAAAATTCACTTATTATTTTTAATACATCTCTATTCATTTTTGAAGACTTTTTAAAGAGGTCTTTATCTATTTGGGCTGTGGCGGGCCTTCGCTGCTGCACTGGGCTCTCTGCAGCTGCAGTCAGCAGGGCTCCTGAGCGCAGTGACTTCCCTGGTTTCCGAGCACGGGCTCTAGGTGTGCAAGCCCAGTTGCCCTGAGGCATGTGGGATCTTCCCAGACCTGGAATGGAACTGGTGTCCCTTGCCTTGCGAGGTGGATTCTTAACCCCTGGACCACCAGGGAAGCCCAGAGATTTTTCAGCGTGGACCATTTGTTAAAATCTTTATTGAATTGTTTCTATTTTACGTTTTGCTTTTTTGGCCAATAGGCATGGGGGAATCTTAGCTCCCCAACTGGGGATCGAACCCACACAGCCTGTACTGGAAGGTGAAGTCTTTTTAAATTTAATTTTTAATTTTTTAATTTTTTATTTAATACTTTATTCTATTTTACAATACTGCATTGGTTTTGCCGCACATTGACATGAATCAGCCACAGGTGTACACATTCTCCCAGTGCCGATTTTATTTATTTCGGCTGCCCTCTGGGGCATGTGGGATCTTAGGTCCCCCACCAGGGATCGAACTCATGCCCCCTATATTGGGAGTGTGAAGTCTTAATCACTGGACTTCCAGGGATGTCCCATGTTTTGTTTTTTTTTTTTAATATAAATACTATCACTAACTGGGGACAATAAACATAAAGTGAAACAGTGTAGTTGCATCACTAAATGCCCTGGATGGGTTCCATTAGTAGTAGGATTGACTTATTTGTATTAGTATATACTGCTGCTGCTACCGCTAAGTCACCTTAGTCGTGTCTGACTCTGTGAGACCCCATGGACAGCAGCCCACCAGGCTCTCCCGTCCCTGGGATTCTCCAGGCAAGAGCACGGGAGTGGGGTGCCATTGCCTTCTCCAAAGCATGAAAGTGAAAAGTAAAAGGGAAGTCGCTCAGTCATGTCTGACTCTTCGAGACCCCATGGACCGCAGCCCACCAGGCTCCTCCATCCATAAGATTTTCCAGGCAAGAGCACTGGAGTGAGGTGCTATTGCCTTCTCCATTAGTATATACTAGTATTTATTTATTTAGGACTTTTTATTTGGGAACACGATCTGTTAAGTCAATGAATTTAGCAACCCAGGAGAAATATACTGAAAGTACCTGGTAAGTCTTCAAAGCTGGGAAAGAAAGAGGGACAAATAGATGTTTCACACCACAAAGACCTCTGCCCTCCTCCCCACTTCACTTTGTTTTCCAAGAGAAAGGGGAGATCATTCATCTCTCTTGGTGAGCAGGAGGAAAAACCCCAGAATGGTTGACCCCACCCACTGTGAGCACCTAGATTCCTGTGTCGACTACAAATTGGTTCTCCCTGAGGGCATTTGCCATCTGCCTCTGCGGAGACTGAATTCTGTGCACAAACGGAGTTCAGGGTAGAGAGAGAGGCACTTTGTGCCTCAGAGAAATGGATGGCACTGGTCTTTAGACAGTTGCATATTTTCAGGAACTGATGTCATGATCCCAGTCCTTGCATCTCCTGTATCTAGAAAATCACTAAATCCCTTCACGGTGACATCACCTCCTCAGGAGTAGCAGCAAATGTTTTGTAAAGTAAGTGCTTGATTGCGCTGAACTCGCCCTTCACCAAAATCTCACATATTGACCTTCCCGCACTGCCTCTTTGGAGCAGTCTCTCAGAGCTAGCTGAGACGCTGTCTCCCAGGCCATAGTCCTCATTTTGCCTCCAATAAAGCTTAACTCATAGCTCTTACCTTGTGCATCTTTTTTAGCTGATACCTGGAACCAGTCTGTCCATGAGTTGCATGCATTTTTTTCCCAGCATCTATATGTTTGGGGCTTAGCTGCGGCGTCTGGGATCTAGTTCCCTGTGCAGGGGTCAGCCCTGGGCCCCCTGTATTGGGAGTGTGGAGTCTTTGCCTCCTGCTCACCGCCACGCAGTAACTTACTCCAAGTCTCACACGTGTCTGCTTAGCAGAAGCAAAGGAGCCTGGAAAATAACATTTGTAGCTGACCAGACTTTGCAACACAGGAAGGAAGCTAGAAGAGGATTAAAATGGGTGTTAGATTCACTCTCTGCCATCTCACTCATGGAGATGGAGGTCTTCAGAAAGTTGAATTCCACACAACAGCAGAAACATCTTCCTGCTTCACATAATACAACCATCCCTCATTTAAATGGGACACACTCACCTTCTCTCCCTTGGGGAAGTAAGTCTTCTGAGTCATTCCTTTCCTCCCTAAATGATTCCAGGTTCAACCACTACCTTGTCTTTGTAGCTTGTAACCTGGAAAGTGAAAGAAAATGAAAGTGAAGTCACTCAGTCGTGTCCGACTCTTGGCGACCCCATGGACGAGCCTGCACCAGGCTCCTCCATGCACGGGATTATCCAGGCAAGACTACTGGAGTGGGGTGCCACTTCCTCCTCCAGGGGATCTTTCTGACCCAGGGATGAAGCCAGGTCTCCTGCACTGCAGGCAGACGCTTTACCCTCCGAGTCACCAGGAAGCTCTTGTAACCTGGAAATTGATTTAAACACTGACAGAGCACTACAGCTGTCACAGCAGGGGGAAGAGATAAGGGTAAGGTGAGATCTTTTCACTTTCATTTTTGGACTAGACAATAAATTGAGAAAACGTTATATTATGGATGGTGACTGGAGTGCTCTGGGACAGGAGATGGCCCCAGGCTAGGCATTGACAACTGGCCTCCTGTTCACACCTCCTGGGACCTTGCATTCGTCACCAGCCCCCTGTTTACATTTCCTGAAGCAAGAGACCAGCGGGCTCCAGGACTGTACATTCATGACCGGACCCCCGTCTCTGTTTCGAGATCTACACCTTGGTACAAGAACCAGCAATGGGAATAGGGTAAATCACCAGAGAGTGGGCATTTTTATGACAGGAGCAGACTTGGACTAAACACTGTAAAAAGATTAGGCGGTCACTCACCTCCTATCCTTGGGGCAAGGGAAACAATGTTGCTCAGTTGCTGAGCTGCATCTGACTCTTTGCATCCCCATGGGCTGCAGCATACCAGGCTGTCTGTCCTTGAGTTTGCTCAAATTCACGTCCATTGAGTTGGTGATGCTATCTAACCATCTCATCCTCTGCCACCCCCTCTCCTTGTGCCTTCAATCTTTCCCAGCATGAGGGTTTTTTTCGAATGAGTTGGTTCATCAGGTGGCCAATTCAGCTTCAGCATCAGCCCTTCCACTAATTTTCTTTAGGACTGAGTGGTTTGATCTCCTCGTTGCCCAAGGGACTCTCAAGAGTCTTCTCCAGCACCACACACGTGCAAAAGCCTTCATGGAGTCAAAAAATCAGAGGATAATTCCAGGCCACGATGAGCCTTTGGCCACCTGGGAGGAAGAACCAACTCTGGAAAAGACCTGGATGCTGGAAAAGATTGAGGGCAGGAGAAGGGGACAACAGAGGAGGAAGTGGTTGGATGGCATCACCAACTCCGTGGACATGGATTTGAGCAAACTCGGGAGATGGTGATGGAGAGGGAGGCCTGGCGTGCTGCAGCCCAGGAGGTTGCAAAGACTCAGGACTTAGTGACTGAATACACAGTATTGAATAATGGGTCTAGCTTCTCCCAGAAGCCTTCACTTTGAGACCCATCTCAGCTGAAGGGTGCATGTGCACCCCAGGGGAGGGTCCTGGGGTAGGTCAAGTGTGGAAAAAGAGTCAGATCATCGGCTAAAGGTGAGCAAAGACCCAGAAGACCTGTCCTGTCTAAACGACTTAGCCGCCTCTTACTGCGCTCCTCCTCTCTAGGACACCACACCCTTTCACTCTGGGTGTGCATCTCTGCCTGGATTCTGCCTTCAGGGCACAAAATGTTCCTCTGTGCGCGCTCCCACTCATTGCTGAGCTATGGGTCTAATAATAAACTTTGTGCCTGCATTTGCAGTTCTCGCCTCGGGGACCGACCTGGTCCAGCTTCCACAGCAGGGTGCACAGGCTCGATCCCTGGTGGGGAAAGTACTATCCCACCTGCCACGAGGCGCCCCCTAAAAATCCTCCAAATAACAAACACGGAGAAGAGTGTGGAGACAAGGAAAGCCTCCTGCACTGACCGTGGGAATGTAAATCGGTGCAGCCGCTGTACAAAACAGTTTGGAGAGTCCTCAACAAACTAAACCTAGAGCTGCCACATGAGCCAGCAATCCCACTCCTGGGCATATAGGCAGACAAAACTATAATTTGAAAAGATACACAAAGCCCTATGTTCACAGCAGCACTATTTCCAACAGCCAAGACATGGAAGCAAAGTAGATGCCCATCACCAGATGCGTGGGTGCAGATGTGGCGCATACCGTGCGAAATACCCAGTTCAGTCACTCCATCGTGTTGGCTCTTTGTGACCCCAGCAAAGAGTGGACTGCAGCCCGCCAGGCTTCTCTGTCCATCACCAACTCCCGGAGTTGACTCAGCCACAGAAAGGAGTGAAATGATGCCATTTGCAGAGATCCAGATAGACCTAGAGATGATCACCAAAGTGAAATAGTCAGAGAAAGAAGATATCATGTGCCACTTACCTGTGTGACCTGAAATACGACCCGAACGAACACATCTGTGAAACAAAACCGGACTCCCAGACATGGAGAACAGACTTGTGCCTGCCGTGGGGAATGAGGGCCGGGAGAGGGGTAAACTGGGAGTTTCAGATTAGCAGCTGCAAACGATTGTATATAGGATGGATAAACAACCATGTCCTACTGCAGAGCACAGGAAACTATATCCAATACCTGGGCGAAACCGTAATGGAGAAGAATATGAAAAGACTGCATGCGTGTATAACTGAATCACTTCACTCTGGAGCAGAAATGAACCCAACATTGTAAATCAACAAATAAAAGATGCTTGCTTACCACAACTTTCTTTTTCGGATATTGAGCTTTCTTTACCCTTGACAGTAACCTGGGAGAGAAGAAAAGAAATGCACAAGAAGGCAAAGAGAACTGGAGGGAGAGGACCAGAGGATGTGGATGTGGAGGGCAGATCTGGGAGGGAAGACAGGAGACCTTGTGAAGTCATGGTGAGGACATGAGAGGGGAAATTACGTTATATACAGAGGGGTGAAATGAGAATCAAGCATCCGGGAATCATCGGATGTTGCAGATCTCTGGTATCCACGAAGCCCAGTAGTTTTCTTTAAACTCACCGCGTCAAGGTTGGCTTAAGTAAATCAGCACGTGTGTCTCCAGCTTTGGGCTCACCAGTCAGCGGGGCTGGCATGGTGTGAAGGAGACTTTGACCTTGGAATTGATGGCCTTCCTTCTCGTGGCCTCTGTAAATGCAACGGGTTTTAGAGTTACTGCTTTTATTTTTTCATTTTAATTCATCTGTACTTGTTATGACTTTGAAAGCAGAATGTGACTTGAGCCCTACATTTCCATTCACAAAACTTGGCTGTTAGTTTTTAAAGGGCTTTACAACATGCTGAAAGATTGTTGCTGAACAAAAAGACACCAGGATTCTCGGCCCCGGAGAAGAATTTAATCCGGGGCTAGAGACGAGGCTTGATCGCTCAGAGCTTTTGTGTAATAAAGTTTTATTAAAATATAAAGGAGATAGAGAAAGCTTCTGACATAGGCATCAGAAGGGGGCAGAAAGAGTGCCCCCCTGCCAGTTTTCAGCTGGATGTTATATAGTCACCAGCAGTCTGTTAATGAAAGACAGGAATGTCTCAAAACTCAGAATGGCACCAGGCCCCTCACCCATAAGATGCATTTTGGGATAATCTTGGCACCAGATGATTCATCCTGGGCCATAAAATGATTGACTTGAATCTTGTAGAAGGGCAGATTACCATACAAATAGCTTCATTTACATAGATTAGAGGAACAATATCTCAGTATAATATACTGATTTGTCAAGTAGGTTCTGAGCCATTAGGCGGGAACCAACTTGAAGAGTCTGGGGTAAATGCACAGTACATTAACATAGCTTAAGACAAACATTCCCGTAAGAAAAATGCATTGGGTAACTCAAGGTTTGGGAATAGTTAACTTCAGGTGAAACCAGGTGTCATTATGGCAACAGTATTTTAAGAGAAACCTCCTATTAACTTTATATAGAGAAAAAAATATTGCTAGTTTGTTTCCTCCTGCCACTTAAGAGAGAAAAAGATGTCTGACACTGGCAGCCTGCTTCCTCCGTTCGGAGACCCCTGGCCTTCCTGCCTGTTCCCCTCCCAGTGCCTGGGCAGGCTTAGAGAGTTACCGCTCTGATTGCTTTCCCTGCCCTTCAGTGACGCCCAAGAAGGTCAAGCACACAGGTGAGAAGGAGAGAGCAAAGCAGGCGAGCAGCACACGGACAAGCACGTTAGTGTGGACATTCAACTATGTGCAAGCAAATGCATGTTTCACAGTTACGTATGTAGGATTGGAAGAGAACACAGAAATACTAGTAGGGGAATTCTTGACATGTTTCTTTTTTAAATTCCTTTATTTGTTTTTAATTCTTTTTTTAAATTTAAAAAATGTGTTTCTTTTTTATACAATACTTTGTCTTTCCCCCTTAAATGCTAAAAATAATACTTTAAAAAACCTTGCGTAGTTCTGTTTGCTTCCTCCTGCCTCCTGTTTCCTGCATCTAACTGTGTAAACTTGTCTTATATTTTATACATCACTAAGATTTTTCTTTTCCTTTTTTTTTTTTTTTTGGTCTTAGTTCCCCAACTAGGGATTGAACCTGGGCCCTTGGCAGTTAAAGCCCCAGGTCCTAACCACTGGAACCCCAGGGAATTTCCCACCAGGATTAGTTATTTTTCCTCACCAGGACTTTATCTCTTTGTACTCACAGAATCCTCTCGTCTTTCATACCCTCACTCCCGTGACCTACTGACAGTGCTGTAAGGCTGTCTAAGCCTTGCCTCTAGGTTATGTTATACATGTGTGAATATTTATAGTCTTATTCACATTAATAACTTCAGCAACATTTTAAGATGCTTTTGAATTTTCAAAATCAATCTCATATAATTTTTTAATATACTCAGTTTCCCAGTAATTATTTCCCTGCAATTCCTGGAAGAATGTAAAAATACAGTTGATAGTATTATAAAATAGCAAATTTTACCAGGAATCAGTCACAAAAGTTTGTGGAGCCCAGTCAATGGTACATGTATTGGTTGGGGTTTTATTTTAACACATTTACAATGGGAAGGCATGCATGCATGTGAGGAACTTGAAAACACACAATTAAAATCTTTTACATAAAACAACAAAAGAATCCTTGACATAAACAACTGGTATATACACTAGTGAAACATACGAAGACACCCTTCACAGTAAAGCAGCGGCTCTGATGTTTTCTGGAACACCAGACCTCTGTCAGTTACTGAGTCGCGCCCCCGGTTTCCGATTCAGTTGGTCTGAAAGGGGATCCAGGTCGGTTCATTTCTAACCAGCCTCCGGCTACTCCTGCCACTGCAGAAAAGCACCCCATTAACGCGAAAAGGATTTTCCACTCTTCCAGGCGAGGACGACCCGTCTCCGTCCGAGCTTCAGGCCTGCTGCGGAGGTAGCATGTGGTTTCCCAGAAGAGCTTCTGTCCGAACTTCACTCAAGCTCCTTGTCTTCTCATCTCTGGGTAGAGGTCCCAGAAATGAATCTTCCTTCCGCGGAGGAAGCGGGACTGGGGTAAGCAGGCAAGCAGATTTGTGCAAGACTCATCTCTTTCTTTCCTTTTAAGTTAGCCCACTTTCTTTTTAAAATCTTTGTTGTTACTTTCTGCTCGCTCTGGGTCTTTGTCACGGTGAGCAAGCTCTCTCTCGGTGAGCAAGGCTCCTCCCCGGGTGAGCAGGGGCTCCTCCCCGGGTGAGCAGGGGCTCCTCCCCGGGTGAGCAGGGACTCCTCCCCGGGTGAGCAGGGCTCCTCCCCGGGTGAGCAGGGGCTCCTCCCCGCCGCAGGGAGCGGCCTCTCCTCGCGGGGCTTCTCTAGCTGTGGCCGCGGCCACCGGATGCTTGAGCGCCAGCAGCTGCGGCTCCCAGGCTCTGGAACACCGGCCCCCGGCGGAGTTGCTTTGCAGCACGTAGGATCTTCCGGACTAGGAATCAAACTTGCGTCCCTGCACTGGCAGGCAGATTCTTACCCAGTGAGCCACCGGTGAAGCCCAGAGTCACCTTTTTCTTACGCCTCTGGAGGGATCTCCCCATCTCAGCAGCGCCTGCAAGATCCCATCGTGCACATGAGCCAGTGTGAAGATAAAGCCAGTGGGAAGCCTGGCCGCCTGCATCGCGGACCCTGGACTTCTGATACTAGCAGGTCACGGTACCCGAATCAGGCCTGCTTCTGAAAGCCGCAAACGTCGCTGATGTGATGGCCCGAAGCTGGGGCCTCCCGAGACGGCTGATGGCACGGATGAGCAGGTAGGCATGTCCTTTCACCCTTCAGCCTCAGTTTCTGTGTCCCCGCCCCCCCCCGTCTAAAATTCCAGGGTTCGCATCAGAACCCAAAGCACCGAGGGAGTCCCTGTGATCTTTCTGAGGATCCCGTTAGTCCTTTTCTGTGTACTGCTGGGCACCCAGCTGCCTGACGCCCAGAGGTGATTCCCTTCAGGGAAGTTCCTTGACGATTCTTTTCCTATTGCAGTAATGCAGTTTTTCAGCCACGCCTTGAGATCTTTCTGGAATCCTGCTTTCCTGAGCCTTATAAAGTCCTCAGTGGGCTCCGTGACACCGCGCACATCTGCTCTGCGAATGCCTGGCCTTCTCAGATCTCTTAAGGTCTGATCTTCAGGCGCCTCTGGGAGCTGAGCCTGAAGTAAGCTGATCACCCTGGTAAGTTCGCTCGCATCCTCACAGATCATAAGATATGTGTGCTCTTGATCCATCCCTGAGTCAGCTGCTGGCAGCTCCTTGTCTGCCATTTCTAAGCTGTTTTATTCCAGTTAGGACCATTTTCCAGGTCTCTCTGCTGCTGTTCTTGGCTTGACCCTTCTGGAACATTAGTGCTTCAGCATTCTTTGCCAAGGAATCGCTGGATTCTGAGATCAACTTCTTTGAAGGTGACGATGGGGCGAGGATCTCAGAAAACATCTCTGGAGAGACGTCTAGCATTTTGGAGTCCCCGGGAGGTGTGTTACCCGCAGTAGGAAAAGGTAGCTTGGTGCTCTCACTGCAATGAGAAGATGAGTTTAAAAATTTAGGAACAGCAGCTGGCGGTTACCCTTCACTAGCAGCCAAGCATCATTAAAGCTGTAGCATTTCAGACGGACGCTGAGCACCCTGGGAAGCTTACTGAATCTGT
Source organism: Madoqua kirkii (assembly GCA_006408675.1). NCBI lineage: Eukaryota > Metazoa > Chordata > Mammalia > Artiodactyla > Bovidae > Madoqua > Madoqua kirkii. Next base: position 18,360 of record SJYC01124287.1, on the reverse strand, counting down.
GCGTTGCAACAGACGTCTCGTGGGTGCCATCGTTAAAGCTGTACTCAAGGTCTTCTGCCCTCAAGAAAAGATCAAAAGAATTTCTGAACAGAGGACGGCTGTAATTTCATTTCTTGGGGAAGACTGATAGAAAGATAATGACTTGGCTCTGTCTTGAGAGAGCTTCCCTGGTGGCTCAGAGGTTAAAGCGTCTGCCCCCAATGTGGGAGACCCGGGTTCGATCCCTGGGTTGGGAAGATCCCCTGGAGAAGGAAATGGCAACCCACTCCAGTATTCTTGCCTGGGGAATCCCAGGGACGGAGAAGCCTAGTAGGTCACAGTCCACAGGGTTGCAAAGAGTCGGACACGACTGAGCGACTTCACCTTCACCTTCACCTGTCTTGAGAACAACCTGTCCACAGGCTTTACAGATAATGGAGCACCGCAATTCAAACTCAAAGTTAACCACAACGGGACAAACAAATGTCTGGCAGGCAGCATTATCCGCATACATCTGCAAAGATGAATTTCCATCCCCGTTTTCCTCAGTCTTCAAAGTGGTGGTTAATTTTTCCATGTCTTTTTTCAGCTGCTCTAAACAGTACCCTAAAAACTCATAAGCGTCATATGCATGTTGCCGGAGGAAGTCTCTGCATTTTTAATAGCATTTAATAGCATTTTTAATATTGACAAGCAGCTCTTTCTTGCCCTCCAGGTTACAAATATCTTTTAAAGCAAGTAGCTGGGTCAGGCACAGAATAAAAGCAACAGGGAATTTTCTCCTACCATATGCCCTTCACGAGTAAGCCATCAGCACACGAGGGAATCACAAACAGTGACTGTGAAATTGCATTCATGTAACAGGTGTTCCCCAGGTTGGGTGAGTGTCAAGGTCGTCCCACCTTAGCTCATCATGGCTATATATTTGTTCTGATGGAAACTCCGAACCTGTTTTGCAAGAGAGAGCCTGGGTGGAAACAACAATCTGAGCTAGTGAGCTAGACTGGCATTTTCAGTAGAGATGGTCTTGCATGCAGATCCACATGTTGAATTTCTAAGTTTTTCTTGACCTTCTGAATGCACCAGTCCATCCTTGTTACTTTCTGTATACTCAAAGGAATTGGCCTTCAATTTCTGTTTAGTTCAGGGTTCCTTTCTTTCAGGGACCCTTCATTCATCTCTCGACCAGGTGATAGCATTTTTTCCCTCTTTGTTCCTTGATTTTCTAAGAGTCCTCTTCTGGCAAGTGTTGGTGACTTGAACAAAGCCATCTTTGGAGGGGAGAGAGTTGCATTTGCTTTTTCTGTATTAAAGGGTGCATCACGGGGCTTGTCACGGACTTGGTGAGATGGAGTTTTGTCCGTTTCCTTCTGTGTGTTCCTCCCACCAAAAACACCCCAATCTCGGTTGTGTTTCATGGGTGGCTGGGATTTGTTTTGACAGACCATCATGGCTATATATTTGTTCTGATGGAAACTCCGAACCTGTTTTGCAAGAGAGAGCCTGGGTGGAAACAACAATCTGAGCTAGTGAGCTAGACTGGCATTTTCAGTAGAGATGGTCTTGCATGCAGATCCACATGTTGAATTTCTAAGTTTTTCTTGACCTTCTGAATGCACCAGTCCATCCTTGTTACTTTCTGTATACTCAAAGGAATTGGCCTTCAATTTCTGTTTAGTTCAGGGTTCCTTTCTTTCAGGGACCCTTCATTCATCTCTCGACCAGGTGATAGCATTTTTTCCCTCTTTGTTCCTTGATTTTCTAAGAGTCCTCTTCTGGCAAGTGTTGGTGACTTGAACAAAGCCATCTTTGGAGGGGAGAGAGTTGCATTTGCTTTTTCTGTATTAAAGGGTGCATCACGGGGCTTGTCACGGACTTGGTGAGATGGAGTTTTGTCCGTTTCCTTCTGTGTGTTCCTCCCACCAAAAACACCCCAATCTCGGTTGTGTTTCATGGGTGGCTGGGATTTGTTTTGACAGACCTCGCCCAGGAAGGCCTCCAACTGTTCAGCATCCCTGCAGGAGAATTTGTCAATGAAAAGCAGCTGTTGTTTTGCAGAGTTAAATGATGGGTTCTGATTGGTTCCCATTACCTAGATAGACCACCAGTCCCCGAAGGGCAAGTCAGGAGATTCTGGTTTGGGGTCTGATTGGCTCAAGGGTGGTGGGATGAGATCAGGGGATTTCCAAAAGCTCTTGGATTTTCAAAGGCTCTTTTCCTGGAACTGTACAAAGTGGAGTTTTTCTGTTAACAAAATGGAGCAGCCTAGGCCCTTCACTGCAGTGGATAAGAATCCACTTGTCGGACACAGGATTGATCCCCCGTCTTGGAAGATCTCACGTGCTGTGGAGCAATTGAGTCCGTGCTCTAGAGGCCACGGCGAGGAGAAGCGCGTACACTGCAATGAAGCCCCAGCGCAGGCAAAAATAAACAAATAAAAATTTAGAAAGAAAAAAGAACGTTAAAAAAATATGAGCTCTTTCGGGGGGCTGTTAGGAGGGGCAGGTGATGGAGGATGGCTTAAAAGGTGGGTAACTAATGCTACCCAGTCATGCTGCTGAGTTTAGGTAAGCCAAGGGGGGTTTCTACATCTGGTTCTGAGTTTTCTTTCCTGTGGCATTTAATTTTATTTATCAAATCATGATCATGCAGAATGAAGGCAACTCACCAATTAAACCTGAGTTTTATAGCTAGAGAGAAGAGGAGGCTTAGGATCAGGTCTCTAAGCATGTCGTTAGAGCAGTTAGTTGTGGATCTAACAACTCACCGTTTGTAAGAGGCAGTTTTGTCCCTCTGCTGGAACAAAAATGTAGCCTCTTCATTCAAGGACTTCACAGTCCTGTCCCTGACTTTCCTCTTTTACATGCCAACGCTTTCCTCTTACCTTAACGATGTCTTTGTTCTAAGCACCACTGATTGTTGGGCACATCGGCTGACCAGCATTCTCTCATCTGGGTTTTTTCCTATTCTTCATATGAAGTGGAGGAGGACCCTGTGGTTCTTGCCTCCCCGTCCTCAGCCTGCCTTTAGGCTGTGGAAAAATTTTAGCCAAAGAGGAAGTTTAATCAGAAAAGTGAGAAAATGCAGAAGCAGGAAAACAGTCCAAGGAGATCAAATGGTGAGAGTTTAGTCGCTAAGCAGAGCCAGGGCCCTTCAGCTCCTCCTCGGGGCTCTAGATGAGGTTCCGAGCCGCATCCTGCGAGCCGTCTGGTAGACGCTGAAACCCCCACCAGATGATGACCAAACTGTAGCCACGACCTAAGCTGCCACAGTTCCGAGAACCGGCCTCGGAGAGATGGGAGCAAAGCATGGGACCGGAGATGAACTGTGCCCAAGGCAATGAGGACAGCGCCGGCCAGACCACCGATGACCACCTTCAAGGCGACCGTCCGCGCCGACTGCGCCGTTTCCGCAGAGTCTGGCTGTTTCTCCCTCTGTCTATAAATGCTCTTGGCCCCTGACTGTCCGCGGGGGTGGGGTGGGGGCGGGCAGAGGGAGTTCACCCCCCACCAGTTGCCAGCATCTAAAATAAAGCACACTTTCCTTTCCATCAACCTGGCCTCTCTAGTGGCCTTTGAGTTTCGAGCAGCCGGAACCCACTTTCTGTTACAGATACAGTGATGTGGTATTTAACCAGTTCAGTTCAGTCGCTCAGTCGTGTCTGACCCTGTGCGACCCCATGGCCTCTAGTCCGTGGAAGTCTCCAGGCCACAATACTGGACTGCGTACCCTTCCCCTTCTCCAGGGGATCTTCCCAACCCAGAGACTGAACCCAGGTCCCCACATTTCGGGAGGATTCTTTATCAGCTGAGCCACAGGGAAGCCCAAGAATACCGGAGTTGGTGGACTATCCTTTCTCCAGAGGATCTTCCCGACCCAAGAATCGAACCGGGGAGGCCACATTTTGTGGAAGAGGCACCTCATAGCCTAGTAATCAGGAAACTAAGCATTTTGCACAATTTCACATTCAGTAAGAAGTGTGTCCAAGCTTTCGAAGCGTGCTAGAGAAGACTCTTGAGTCCCTTGAACAGCAGGAGATCAAACCAGTCCATCCGAAAGAAAATCAGCTCTGAATATTCATTGGAAGGGCTGATGCTGAAGCTGAAGCTCCAATCCTTCGGCCACCTGATGCGAAGAGCTGGCTCACTGGCCGACTCCCTGCTGCTGGGAAGAACTGAAGGCAAGAAGAGAAGGGGATGACAGAGGATGAGGCGGTCGGACGGCACCACTGATGTGATGGACATGAGTGTGAGCACTCTCTGGGAGTTAGTGATGCACAGGCCAGCCTGGAGTGCCACAGTCCATGGCGTTGCAAAGAGTCGTGAGTTAGCAGCTGAACACCAGCAGAAACTAACACGATGCCGTAAAGCACTGCACACCAATAAAATAAAAAGAGTCCTTCTGCTTAGATGCCTCCTTTCCTTCTCCTTCCCTTCATCATCATGTCTTGCAAATTCATCAGCTCCTTTCCCTCCTTAACCACTGACTTCAGTCTCACAGCCCCCTGCACCTACCGAAAAGTCCACTTGAAAGTCACGGTTTTCTTTCTCCTGGCTAAGTTCTTCTTGACTTTATCAAACCCAAAGCTCAGTTTATAACAGATATTTTATTTTATACGTCTCCGTGAACCATACTGAGATGAGACTCCTAGCTAACGCTGCCTTTCTAGGGAATTCCCCTCAGGTCTGGTGGTTAGGACTCGGCCCTTTCACTGCTGGGGCCCAAGCTCAGTTCCTAGCCAGGAAACTAGGGTCATGGCCAAAAAAAACCACCCCAAAACCAACCCCTCCCAACCCTTCCTCTCTAGATGCATAACATTAAAACATCAGCATCATGTTTTAACAATAGTATGATGGAGAAACAAAAGGAAAGTCATTTATAATAAAAAATAATAACGTGTATTTCTAAGTGTTCCGGCATGATTTTGCTTGAAGTCAAACACAAGCTCCAATCCTCTGGCACCTGAGACAAAGAGCCAGTCCACTGGCAAAGACCCTGATGCTGGGCAAGACTGAGGGCAGGGGAGGGGACAACAGAGGATGAGACGGCTGGACGGCGTCACCGACTCGATGGGTGTGAACCTGAACGGGCGAGGGAGGTAGTGGAGAAGAGAAACCTGCCGCAGCCCACGGGGTCGCAAAGGGTGGGGCAGGACTGAGCGACTGAGCAACAATGAAACCCAAGAAGTGAGCGTATCTGCACACCTGTCGGTTCACCTTAACACAACAACCGACTCGGTATACACCGACAACTCAGGTGGCCGCAGTGGCGCTGCGTGGGGTACTGTGAGTTTTGAAATGATGTTCCCCACTTGGCAAAATCTCAACTAAAACAATACTCCCCTAAATTCTGGTCGTCACGTTGCTTAGGAGTTTCAGCATCAATTAAAACAGGCAACAAGGAACAGTGCCTAGTGTTCACACGTAAAGCTAATGTTCAGGCTCAGTTAATCATCAACAAGATTTTCACCCGTCATGTTTACCTACATGAATGTCCAGCAGAACTTCCAAAGTCGAAGGGTTCCTCCTTCCTTTCCTCCTCGCCCGCACCTTTATCCCATCACTCTCGCTCTCTCCACAGCTTCTTTTCCTCTCCTTTCCTTTTCTGGGTCGCGCTTTGCACTTTGTGGGAGCTTAGTTCCCTGACCAGGGACCGCACTCATCCTTGAGCTGGGAGAGCGGAGTCCCGACCACTGAGCCGCTGGAGAATTCCCGCCTCTCCCTTTCGCAGTTCTTTTGAGAACTCTGTTTATATTCATCGTCAAGTCTTCCACTGGAGTATTTAGGGTTCTTTTCTGGAAAAAAAAAATAGGGCTTCCCTGGAGGCTCAGAGGATAAAGCGTTTGCCTGAAATTCAGGAGACCCAGGTTCGATCCCTGGGTTGGAAAGATCCCCTGGAGAAGGAGACGGCAACCCACTCCAGTACTCTTGCCTGGGGAATCCCAGGGACGGAGGAGCCTGAGCGGGCTGCGGTCCATGGGGTCGCAAAGGGTCGGACACGACTGAGCGACTTCGTTTCACTTCTGGGAAAAAGAGAGAGAGAGAGAAGTCTTTAAGAATAATAACAAAAGTCAGTAGTCACATGAGCTGAGAGCAAGACCGTTACTCCGTTGTCTGTGATTCTTGGTGACCCCAGAGGCTGTCGCCCGCCAGGCTTGCCTGTCCATGGGGTTCTCCGGCCAGAGCGCTGGAGCGGCTGGCCTGCCCTCCTCCAGGGGATCTGTCCTGACCCAGGGGTCAGCCCTTGGTCTCCCGCATTGCAGGCAGATCTCTGCCGTCTGAGGCGCCAGGGGCGGGTTGGGAGAGCAGGAGGCACGCGCGGGACCCCGTGTGGGGCAGACGCCACCGGGCAGTCGCTGCAGAGCACGGGGGGCTCAACCTGGGGGGTGAGCTCGAGGGGCGGGAGAAGAGCTCGCGGACGCAGGCGCGCGCGTAACTGGTTCACCTGTGGTCCCGCAGAGACAACACCACCCTGGAAAGCAGTTATCCTCCAAGTGAAAAGTAAATGCTGTGGACCCGGCTGTGGCATCTCCCACTCCTCCTAAATGTTGAAACTCCAGTTGCCCGCGTGACTGCATTTGGAGCCGAGGCCTTGAGGGAGGGAATCAAGCCTAAATAAAGCAGAGGACAAGGGTGGGGCTCTGATAGGATTAGCGTCCTAATTAGAGACTCCTCCCCTCCACGTTTTCCTCTCTCTGTGTTTCTCTCTCTCTTGCTATCATCTTGTATTTTTCGCAGCTGCTGCAGCTTTCTGTTGAAATTGATGTACTTTTTAAAACTCGTTTTTAAGGCAACTAGAGACGGTCATCGGAGAAGGCAATGGCACCCCACTCCAGTGCGCTTGCCTGGAAACTCCCATGGACGGAGGAGCCTGGTGGGCTGCAGTCCATGGGGTCGTTGAGTCAGACATGACTGAGCGACTTCCCTTTCACTTTTCACTTTCATGCATTGGAGAAGGAAGTGGCAACCCGCTCCAGTGTTCCTGCCTGGAGAATCCCAGGGACGGGGGAGCCCGGTGGGCTGCCACCTGTGGCGTCGCACAGAGTCAGACACGACTGAAGCGACTCAGCAGCAGCAGCAGCAGCGATGGTCATATCAAGTAAGTCAGAAAGAGGACCAACATCACGTACGATCACTTACGCGTGGAGTCTAAAATATGACTCAAACAGCCTATCCGCCAAGCGGAGTCACGCACACAGAAAGCAGACTCGCGGCTGCGAAGGGGAAAGGGGCTGGTGAAGAAATGAGAGAGAATTGGGGGTTAGCAGGTGTAAGCTTTTACATCTAGAATGGATTAACAAGATCCTGCTGTAAAGCACAGATTTGGTTCAAAATCCTGTGATACGCCATAGTGGAAAATAATATTTTAAAAAAGAATGTATGTATCTGTATATCTCAATCACTTTGCTATACAGCAGAAATTATAATTAAAATAAAATAAGAAAATGAATAAAGTGTGCCTATTCCAAGAAAAGCTGTTAGAGTCGGATAATACAGAAAACTGTGATGGTGACGCTGAAGGGTCTCACTTGCGGGGCTTCTCAATGTAACCAGCTAACAACAGACGCCTGCAGGGAGAGAGGAACGAACTTGAAGACGAGCCAAAGGCTTTATTTATCTTCCAGCGCCACCTCGTGGTAAAATAGAGAGTAGCAGTCTTGCTGGAGACGCCGCAAAAGGCTTTATTTATTGTCTTCGAGCACCATCTAGTGGTGATATATAGGAACTGCCACAGAAATTCGTGGACATAATCACACGTATAAAGACAAAATAAAATAATAAATTAAAATAAGACAAATAATCCAAGGAGTCATTTGTGTGCTCAGAAGTACAGTCAGTGTTCTCTCACAAACTGCATGTATATTCAAGGCTTGGCAATATGCAAACGTCCCATTCGTTTTTACCCCCCAATCGTCCCACTCTTGACTAGCTACCCGTTTTCATGATTTAAATACTTGCGTGGACAATGAAGCTTCCCTGGTGGCTCGGCTGGTAAAGAATCCGCCTGCGATGCAAGAGACTCCTGGTTCGATTCCTGGGTCAGGAAGTTCCCCAGGAGAAGGGCTAGGCTACCCACCCGGTATTCTTGAGCTTGCCTGGTGCCTTGGATGGTTAAAAAAAAAAAAAAAAATCGCCTGCAATGTGGGAGACCTGGGTTCGATCCCTGGGCTTGGGAAGATCCTTTGGAGGCATGCATGGCAATCCATTCCAGTATTCTTGTCTGGAAATTTTCACGGACAGAGGAGGCGTGGGCTCAGAAAGAGTCGAACTGGACTGAGTGACTAAGCCCAAGCACCAGTCAATCAATGAAAGGAGATTTAGACGGTTTGGAGCAGGAACCTCTCAAGGAAACGCTCCTAGACCTCCTAAAGCAACATCTGCCGCGGGGCTCGGCGCCGTGTTCCCGCGGGCTCTGCTGAGTCCGCTGTGCCTCGGCTAGAGGCGGCTCTGCCTCCCGGCGGGCCTGGGGGATGTCTGGAGACATTGCGGGTTTCCACCGCGGGCAGGAGATGCGGGCGGGGCGGGGGCCAGGCCACAGCTCTCCCGGGACTGAGAATGAGCCCCAGATTAGCGTGAGACTCCAAGGCCAGTAGCGGCGGGGCGAGAAGCACCCCAGGTCCGGAGCTTCTTCCGCGCGCCCCCCGCCGCTCAGCCTCCTTCCTCCCTGCCAGCATCACGCATCCGCCTGAGCGCCCTCGCGCTGACCCTGGTGGGCAAGGGAGCCAGCCCCAAGGCCGGGCGCCTGGTCGGGCACTAACCCGCCCTCGCGGGCCCCGGCTAGCTGCTCGAGCCCCGGCCGCCCTGTGCTCTGCAACCGCCCCGGAGCCCTGCCTGCGGGCGTTTTCCTTTCCAACCTTTGCTTAATGGCAGGCCTGTCTCAGCTTTATAATGTAAGAGAACCAGGGTCACCCCGCAACCGCAGTCGAGGGGACACAGGTGAATGACGGGGAGGAAGCCAAGACGAAGACAGGAGGAGCGTTCACACGCTGAGGGCCGGGGAGCCACTGGCTCACCGCGACTCCATTTACCACCAGCCGGCTCCGAGCCTGCCAGCTGCAGCCTCGCGGGCTCAAGGTCTCCCCTCGTAGCTAAGCAACCATTTCAGACCCCAACCAGTCCTCGCTCTACAAGCACACGTTCTGACCAGATTCAATGATAATTCTTGACAAACAATTTGTTACCTGTGGTTTTTGCCTTTATGATGCTCTTCCATTTTGTAATCCAGTGGAAATAAAACTCTTTTCTATTCCTACCATAGATTTTTTTTTTTTTTTGGTCCACAGCACGCGGGCATGTGGGATCTTAGTTCCCTGATCAGGGATTGAACCCATGTGCCTCTACAGCGGAAGCTTAGAGTCTTAACCACTGGGCCAGCAGGAAAGTGTTTTTTTTTGTTTGTTTGTTTTTTTCTTAAATAGATTGTTTATTGATGGTTTCCGCTGACAATGGTAACATCTACACCTGTGCACACTCAGCATCGACCTTTACATTGACTCTGCAGTGAGTGTTCCCGGAGGGCTTCTTGGAGGAGGTGACGTTTGAGCTGTGGCTTGAGTGATGAAAGGGAGTTAGGGTACGCCCTCCTCCCCCAGCAGGGACGGCAGAAGATGCCTCTGTTTCCCTTACCTGTCGAATGCCAATAATGGTGGTATCTACCTGCTAGAAACCAAAAGTGGGCAAGATAATTTACAACTGTGGTAAGTATCCTGAAGGATAGGCTTGTGGTCCCCAAGCTTTTGGCACCGGGACCGGTTTTGTGGAAGACGACTTTTCCATGGATGGGGAGGCAGGGAGATGGCTTCAGGATGATTCAAGCCCACTGCATCTACTGTGCGCTTTACTTCCAAAAATGGTAACATCTACACCTGTGCACACTCAGCATCGACCTTTACATTGACTCTGCAGTGAGTGTTCCCGGAGGGCTTCTTGGAGGAGGTGACGTTTGAGCTGTGGCTTGAGTGATGAAAGGGAGTTAGGGTACGCCCTCCTCCCCCAGCAGGGACGGCAGAAGATGCCTCTGTTTCCCTTACCTGTCGAATGCCAATAATGGTGGTATCTACCTGCTAGAAACCAAAAGTGGGCAAGATAATTTACAACTGTGGTAAGTATCCTGAAGGATAGGCTTGTGGTCCCCAAGCTTTTGGCACCGGGACCGGTTTTGTGGAAGACGACTTTTCCATGGATGGGGAGGCAGGGAGATGGCTTCAGGATGATTCAAGCCCACTGCATCTACTGTGCGCTTTACTTCCAATCCAGATGCTGCCACTGACCTCACAGGAGGGACCGTTCTGAGGCCCGGAGGCTGGAGACTCCTGGGACAGACAATCTGGTGAGGGAGAGTGCACGCCTAGCAAGGTTACTCTGCATGGGGCGTTCAAGGAGGGCTTCTCGGCGGAGGTGACATTTGCGCTGCAGCTTGAATGATGACAGGGAGCAAGGTGAATTCCCTGGCAGTTCAGTGGTGAAGACTGGAGCTTCCACAGCAGGGGGCACGGGTTTGATCCCTGGTCTGGAAACTAAGCTCTCACATGCCAGGCTGCATGGCCAATTAAAAAAAGAAAAAGAAAAAGGGGGGAGGTGGGGAGACAGGTTTGTGAGAACCCACGTCATGAACGAGCGACTCCAGCCCTCGTTAAGGGAGGAAATTCTGATGGGTCTCGCTCTCTGGGAGGCCCCGATCTCCTCGCTAATGGTTGGACTGGGGGCAACTCAGACCTGGCCGACGGGACGGGAGACTGTGTCTGCGGAGACGTTTTGAGAGTGATCCTTACTCCTGAGACGGCTGCTTTCACCTTCGGGTGTTCCTGTAGCGGGAGGGTCCTGAAGCTGCAGCTGCCCCGTGCTGCCAGCCCAGCCCGGGGCCTGAACATGCATACACACTCACACACACACTCATACTCGCACATGCATGCACATTCTCACACACTCACACACACATGCATGCACATTCTCACACACACTCACAGTCACACACACTCACACATGCATGCACACTCACACTCACACACACTCACACATGCATACACACACACACTCACACATGCATGCACATTCTCACACACTCACACACTCACACACATACTCTCACACTGCCACACACACACATTCACAGTCACACATACACGCAGACACTCACACTGTCTCACACACACACTTATACACATACACACTCTCACACTGTCACACACACACTCACACCCTGCACATGCGTTGCGGCATCTCACCCCATTTCCGTCTCCCATAAAAGATGAATGAGTGTGTGTCACAGTGTATGAGTTCACTTGTGCAAATGCGGGACCCCCACCAGCAACTCCACTGGAGAAACAAAAGGGCCTTCCCACAGCCCAGCCAGCCCTCAGGAGCGCAGCGCCTTGGCCCGTTTGCATGTACTTACCCATTTGTTTCATAAATATTTTCCTTAGAAATCGATGTCCACTTGCTTTTATCTGAGTGATTTTATGTGCCTCTGTGTGAATGAAGGCTGAAGATCCACTCTCTTAGCAAGTGTCAAGCGAATGACATAGTGTTGCCACGCTGTACACTGGATCTCAGAATCTGTCTTAAAACTGAGAGCTTGGACACTTCGACCAGCGTCTCCTATTCCGCCACCCTCACCCCAGCCCCTGGAAGCCACTGTTTTACTGTATGAATCGGATTTTTTTTTTAAGTTTCCACATATGTATAAGTGAGATCACACTGTATTTGTCTTTTCTGCCTGGCTAATTTCACTTAGCATAATGCCCTGAGAGTTAATCCACGCTGTCACAAATCACAGCTTTATTTTTAATTATTTAAATAACCATGCTTTGAGCTACTGGCACTTGCAGCCACTGCCGCCTAGAATCCGGGATTTCTTTAGCGTCTGCAAAAGACCGCAAGACCATTTAATTTTAACTGTATGGCTGTATGGCTTGCAGGATCCTGATTCCCTGAACATGCATTTCACTGCCCCGGGCAGTGAAAGCACAGAACCCTAACCATTGGGCAACCAGGGAATTTTCATTTTATTTTTCATCCTTTTGTAAAGAACGTTAAGTTTTCATTTTAAAAGGGACAAAAGCCGGCGTGACACACGGCCTGGGCAGCAGGAGGTCTGAGCCTTTCTCAGCCCTTCCTTTTCCAGCCACGCGGGCCTGGCGTCCCCTCGGCTATGGGCGGAATGTTTGCGTCGCACAAATTTGTGTGTCAGATCCTCACCACCGGTGTGTTGGCATCTGAAGGCGGGCCCTTCCGTGATTGATGAGGTCTCGAGGCTGGGGATTAATATCCGCATAAAAGAGGCCCCAAGAGCTCTCTCTGGTGGACATAGCTGGAAGTGGCCCTTCACAGGGCTTCCCGGCTGGTCCGATGGTTCAGGTTCCGCCTTCCAGTGCGGGGGTTACAGGTTCCATCCTGGGGGAGGTGGATAAGAGTCCACGCGCCACCTGCCAAGGGAAAAAAAAAAAAAGCAGCAGATGTAGCCATTTGCAAACCAGTAAGGACTTCCCTGGTGGCCCAGGTGGTAAAAAAAAAAATCGCCTGCCAGTGTGGGAGATCTGGTTGGGAAGATCCCCTTGGAGAAGGGAAAGGCTCCGCGCTCCAGTGCTCCTGCCTGGGATATCCCATGGACAGAGGAGCCTGGCAGGCTGCACCCATGGGACCGCAAAGAGGCCGACACGGCTGAGCCGCGGACACTTGCACTTTTCACAAGTGGGGTCCTCACCAGGCGCTTCATCTGCTGGAGCCTTGCTCTCGGACTTCCAGCCCAGACAGTAAGAGAGAAACGTCTGGCGTTCAGGACCCACCGGATGTGTGGGGGTTGTTATAACAGCCCCAAGGGACGAAGACAACCCCTCTAGCCTTCACAGAAATTCCCTCCCACCTGGTGTGAAGATGCAAGCTGTTGGCTATTGATATGGAAACCAGGTGGGACCGGGGCCCAGAGGAGCGTCTGGGGAAAGGACAGCAGGAGCCTCAGAGACTGAGTTCCCGGGCTTTGCAGACCACGTGGGACTCAAGTCTCTCCATCCACACAGGGGACGCACCCAAGGTATGAAGGCACAATGGAGGCCCTCAGGAACTGGGGCTTCCTTGCTGACCCAGTGGCTGAGAATCCACCCGACAGTGAAGGGGACACGGGTTCGATCCCTGATCTGGGAAGACCCCACGGGCGGTGGAGCAACTAAGCCCGGGAGCCACAGCTCCTGAACCCACGCGCCCTAGGGCCGCTGCTGGGCAACAGAGAGCAGCCCCCCACTCCCTCCCCCCCCCAACTAGAAGCGACGGAGACCCTCAGGGCCCAAAAGAAGGAAGCAAGGACACTCAGCAAGCGGGTTGGCCTCTGGAAGCCCCAGCTTCCTCTTCTAGAACACAAACCACGAGTACTCCGTGATCATGAGGCTGCGCCAGCGTAAAGCAAGCGCATCTTATGAAGTTCTCAGCAGCAGGTCTGACGCCATTTGCTGCAGAAACCAGTACTCGGGACACCAAGCACCGCACTCGCAGAGCTGGAGAACTCAGGGTCATCACGCCGGCGGGGTTGACCCTGCAAGCTCTGGGCTCCACACAAAGGGCTCACTGAGTTTTACACGGACAGGCGTGATTTGCGGGTTTGCAGGGGCTGGGTGGTTGCAAAGAGCAGGACAAGGGTGAGTGAGATAAACTCCACTTCCTAGTTATTGTGAGTCCCCACTTTCTGAGACTCTATGACCTAGACTTTGCAAGGAGCAAGCTGAGTTACAGAGGCGGAAAGAGCAGGAGGGCATGTGAAAATATTAACTTTTCCTTTTCACCTTTAGCCCAAGTTTCTCAAAGTGCAGCCAGAGACCACGTGCCTCGGGGCACTTGGGCAGAGGGGGGTCGCTGTTGCAAATGGAGAATCCTGGGGTCCCTGGAACTAGAAAAGGAGGCAAAAGCGCTCCTCGTCATAGTCTTGCCCTTAAATATCACCCTGCTGGACTTCCTTGGCGGTCCAGTGGTTAGGACGCAGGGCTTCCAAGGTAGGGGGGCTTGGGTTCGATCCCTGGTCAGGAACTAAGATCCTCCTTGCTGTGTGGTGCTGCAAAAAGTGAAATAAATAGATGAGGGGGGCTTTGAGGAATAAGGGGCTTCCCTGGTGGCTCAGAGGTTAAAGCGTCTGCCTCCAGTGCGGGAGACCCAGGTTCGATCCCTGGGTCGGGAAGATCCCCTGGAGAAGGAAACGGCAATCCATTCCAGTATTCTTGCCTGGAGAGTCCCATGGACGGAGAAGCCTAGTAGGTTACAGTCCACGGGGTGGCAAAGAGTCGGACACGACTGAGCGACCTCACCTTCACCTTCACAATGGATGGAAAACTTGGGAGAAGGCAACAAAATTGCTGAGACAGGCGCACGCTATAGAGACTATTCACATTGACCCGAAGGGCGGGCCAGTCGAAGCTGGGATGGCAGACGGTTTCCTGTGGTCACGTGGCTAGGAACTGGCAAAAGATGGCACCGAAGCCCGCATCTCTCCACTGCCAGTCAGATTTTCTCCAGTACTGTCTTTCTCTCTGGCATTAAAAGGCAACGGCGCCCCACTCCAGGACTCTTGCCTGGAAAATCCCATGGATGGGGGCCTGGTAGGTGTAGTTCATGGGGTCGCTAAGAGTCGGACAGGACTGAGCGACCTCACTTTCTGGCATTAAAAATTGAGCTCCCTTTGTGGCCTCTGGGAAAAAAAATAAATGGGGACTTCCTTGGTGCTCCAGGGGCTAAGCATGCTCCTGCCAGTGCACGGGACAGGGGTTTGATCCCTGGTCCGGGAAGATCCCCCGTGCCACTGGGCAGGTAAGTCTGTGCACGGCGGCTGCTGAGCCCGAGCTTCGAGGCACGAGCGCGGCCGGCCCCTCGCCGCAAGCAGAGCAAGCTGCGCGCAGCGGGGGCCCAGCGCGGCCTCAGCAAATACAGGACACAATTTAAAAAGCAGTGGACAAATACATGCACCACCACCCGGCTTCCTTTCCTTCTCAGCACAAGTCCACATCCAAAAGGGGTTTTGAAAACTGGTTCCTCTGCCAAAGGCCTGTCTTCCGGTGTGAACTCCGGGCAGCGCGAAGCCTGTCTCCTTCCCGAGGGCACTCCGCCCCCAAGCCTCCCACCTGGAGTGGGTCTTGCAGCCTAACCAACCTTGAATGCATTCTCATCTTTTCCCAGTGTCCATAAATGGAGTTTTACTGGGACAAGGCCACACCAATTGATTTCCATATTGCCCGCGGCTGCTTCCCTGTTGCAGCAGGGAGAGGACTCGTGCCGCGCAGCCTAGAAGGTCGACAAGCCGGGGCAGCCCCCACAGCCCACGGGCTAGGCCCTGGCGCTCTCACTGCCGAGGGCTCAGGGTGGATCCCTGGCAGAGAAACTTCGATCCCACGAGCTGCGCCCCGAGGCCCCAACACAAAAACCCAACAACCTGGCATGTTACAGACAGGGTTTGCCGACTTGTAGCTCAGACGGTAAAGCGTCCGCCTGCATTGCAGGAGACCTGGGTTCGATCGCTGGGTGGGGAAGATCCCCTGGAGAAGGAAATGGCAACCGACTCCAGCATTCTGAATCCCGCGGACAGGAGAGCCTGGCGGGCTACAGTCCCTGGGGTCACAGAGTTGGACACGACTGAGCGACGAAAGTGAGGCAACGTGCTTTACAGCGGGTGACCTGGGAGGCCTCCTCAGTGGAGGTGACACTGAAGAACTGAAGACGCCTGAGGCACTTGGGGACGTTTGAATACGGATGAATCGATCAAACCAGCGTGGACTGTCGTGAGTGGAGTTCCCTGGGAACCGTGAGTGGAGTTCCCTGGGAACCGCGTATAAGTGAAGCCACACAGTACTTGTCCTGTGGTGACTGGTTTAGTTCCACTTAACATAATGACCTCAGGGCTCCTCCGGCACCTGGAACAGATACCAAAAATCTTCCTTTTCGAGGCTGGGCGGTCTCCTCCTATGCGGACTCATCCCATTTTGTTTGCCCGTCTGGACTTCAGCGCACCCTTGGGCCACCTCCACAGCTCAGCGTTGGTGGCTAGCAGTACTATGAACACAGGTGTCCGAATTTTCAGTGTGGTCTTGGTGAAAGGAGGGAAACGCCAGAGACCTATTCTGAAAGACAGCAAGTCGGCAGGAACCTAAAGTCACAGGGGAGAGTCCTTGCGAGAGGTGGAGAGGCAGGCAGACTGCGGAGCGGCTGGGAGGGCGTCAGGTGAGAGAAGGCCTCCAGCCAAACCTGGACCAAGAGTGGGAGGTGGGAGGGCCCCCTGGTGGATGGATCACGGAGGTGTTCCCCCTGCTTCCGAGCTGAGAGGCAGGGCCAGGACCCTGGGCGGGAGGGCAGGAGCCAAACCCCTCGCGCCCGCCGGGGTCCACCTGCTTGGTGCCAGACCTTCCCCAAGGACTGAGGTCAGCTGTCAAAAAAGAGGGTGCTGCCCCCCTATAACTCCCTCCACTGGGTTTCAACTCCCTCCTGGATAATTTCTTTACAAAAATTCCTGAAGTGGCAGTCCATGGGTTAAGAGTCAGCCTGCCAGCGCAGGGGACCCGGGTTCAGCCCCTGCTCACGGAAGGAGACCCCACATACGCCTACTAAGGGTTCCCACGCTGCAGCTAAGACCTCCTGCAGCCTCCTTTATTCTTTAAATAAATAAATTAAATTAAAGGCATTTTTAGAAAATTCGTGGAGCCCTAACTCTGCCAGTCTTCAAAGAACTTATGTTCTAGTGAAGAGACAGTGAATCTGATAAAATGAAATCCACAGGCGGTTAGTGTTGGGTGTTAAGGGGCATTGACGCCCCAAGGCAAAGACCTCCGGGAAGACATCTGCGGTGAATTCCTCGGTTATGGTTCAAATGAGGGAGAAAGCGCAACAGGAAGCTGTGAGACGATATTGAAAATACCTACTCTATTGAACAGGTGTTCGATGCAATATGTTCAAAACCCTATTATAGTGTTCGGATTTGAGTCGAGGATTTTGAGGACAGCTTCTGGAAGCTGGGTTATGTTCTGTAGATGAGCTGTATCAGGAAGTGAGCTTCCTTCTGTGACTGTTTCTTAGTAAATCTTTTGGAGAAGGAGGGTCTCGACCAGAGAGCAAGGCTACAGTTGTAACTGGTTGGGAAGCAACGTTAGCCAGGAGTGAGGACAGTTTGGAGAGATGTTTCATGAGATGGACGGTGTCCCTGTCTTGTCTGTGTTCAGACACCACTGCTGCTGCCGCTGCTAAGTCGCTTCAGTCGTGTCTGACTCTGTGTGGCCCCATGGACTGCAGCCCACCAGGCTCCCCCGTCCCTGGGATTCTCCAGGCGAGAGCACTGGAGTGGCCAGACACCATTACCGAGTGGCTGCTTTGCTTCGATCCATCACGGTTGCTGAGTGGCCTTTTCTGAGGCTGATGGGCTGTGAGAACACACTTTTTGTTGTTTGGTTTTAAATTTCAGTGCAGTTGAATTAAAACATCACGCTGGTTGCAGATGTGTGTGCAGTTCTCTCCATATGTCACACACGTGCACACACGCGAGATACTGAATACGGTCCCCTGTGCTACAGGGGCTTTCGAGATGTCAATACAGGAGACACAGTTTCCGTCTCTGGGCCGAGAAGCCCCCCGGAGAAGGAGATGGCTACTGTCTCCAGTATTCTTGCCTGAGAAGCCCAGGACAGGGCAGCCGGCGGGATGCAGCCCGTGGGGTCACAGAGAGTCCGAGGCCTGAGCGGCTGAGCAGGCACGCGCCTCGTGCCCACAGTGAGCCCCTGCTGTTTACTTTACATACGGTCCACTGTACCGGTTAACGCTCTGCCCCTAATTTATGCCTCCACTCTCCCCCAGGGTAACCATAAGTCTGTTTGCTATGTCTGTCTCTGTTTTGGAAAGAGGCCCATTTGTATGTGTGAACACTGCTGAGGGTTGATGTTTAACGGATCCCGAGCCCCCAGACCGGGGGCCGCTCTCCTGCTCCTGGAGAGGAAGGAGCACGAGGCGGGGAGGGGGCCGGGCTGCCGGGTCCGGGGGGCGCCCTGGGCGCGGTGCCCTTGAGGGGGCGAGCGCCACCGCCTTACAGGCCAGGGGGAACCGGCTGTGCTGCCTCCCAGGTGGAGGCCGGGGGCGGCCTGCGGGGGTCAGCGAGGCCGCAGGGGGGCCGGGGTCGGAGGAGAGGCAGGAAGGCTGGAGAACAGACACACAGGGCTCTGCCTGCCGCCTCTACCCCAGCAAGAGGGGAGCCGGGGAGCATTTCCAGGAGTCTAGGGCAATGCCCTGGCGGCTCAGTGGTTAGGACCCCACCCTTTCACGGCTGAGGGCCTGGGTTCGATCCCAATGGGCGGACTGTGATCCCACAAGCTGTCTTCTGCACACACGGGTACTTGCGACCCCATAGACTGTAGCCCACCAGGCTGCTCCA
>SJYC01124286.1:0-29549 GCA_006408675.1 Madoqua kirkii | reverse complement strand
CCCCCCCCCAACTAGAAGCGACGGAGACCCTCAGGGCCCAAAAGAAGGAAGCAAGGACACTCAGCAAGCGGGTTGGCCTCTGGAAGCCCCAGCTTCCTCTTCTAGAACACAAACCACGAGTACTCCGTGATCATGAGGCTGCGCCAGCGTAAAGCAAGCGCATCTTATGAAGTTCTCAGCAGCAGGTCTGACGCCATTTGCTGCAGAAACCAGTACTCGGGACACCAAGCACCGCACTCGCAGAGCTGGAGAACTCAGGGTCATCACGCCGGCGGGGTTGACCCTGCAAGCTCTGGGCTCCACACAAAGGGCTCACTGAGTTTTACACGGACAGGCGTGATTTGCGGGTTTGCAGGGGCTGGGTGGTTGCAAAGAGCAGGACAAGGGTGAGTGAGATAAACTCCACTTCCTAGTTATTGTGAGTCCCCACTTTCTGAGACTCTATGACCTAGACTTTGCAAGGAGCAAGCTGAGTTACAGAGGCGGAAAGAGCAGGAGGGCATGTGAAAATATTAACTTTTCCTTTTCACCTTTAGCCCAAGTTTCTCAAAGTGCAGCCAGAGACCACGTGCCTCGGGGCACTTGGGCAGAGGGGGGTCGCTGTTGCAAATGGAGAATCCTGGGGTCCCTGGAACTAGAAAAGGAGGCAAAAGCGCTCCTCGTCATAGTCTTGCCCTTAAATATCACCCTGCTGGACTTCCTTGGCGGTCCAGTGGTTAGGACGCAGGGCTTCCAAGGTAGGGGGGCTTGGGTTCGATCCCTGGTCAGGAACTAAGATCCTCCTTGCTGTGTGGTGCTGCAAAAAGTGAAATAAATAGATGAGGGGGGCTTTGAGGAATAAGGGGCTTCCCTGGTGGCTCAGAGGTTAAAGCGTCTGCCTCCAGTGCGGGAGACCCAGGTTCGATCCCTGGGTCGGGAAGATCCCCTGGAGAAGGAAACGGCAATCCATTCCAGTATTCTTGCCTGGAGAGTCCCATGGACGGAGAAGCCTAGTAGGTTACAGTCCACGGGGTGGCAAAGAGTCGGACACGACTGAGCGACCTCACCTTCACCTTCACAATGGATGGAAAACTTGGGAGAAGGCAACAAAATTGCTGAGACAGGCGCACGCTATAGAGACTATTCACATTGACCCGAAGGGCGGGCCAGTCGAAGCTGGGATGGCAGACGGTTTCCTGTGGTCACGTGGCTAGGAACTGGCAAAAGATGGCACCGAAGCCCGCATCTCTCCACTGCCAGTCAGATTTTCTCCAGTACTGTCTTTCTCTCTGGCATTAAAAGGCAACGGCGCCCCACTCCAGGACTCTTGCCTGGAAAATCCCATGGATGGGGGCCTGGTAGGTGTAGTTCATGGGGTCGCTAAGAGTCGGACAGGACTGAGCGACCTCACTTTCTGGCATTAAAAATTGAGCTCCCTTTGTGGCCTCTGGGAAAAAAAATAAATGGGGACTTCCTTGGTGCTCCAGGGGCTAAGCATGCTCCTGCCAGTGCACGGGACAGGGGTTTGATCCCTGGTCCGGGAAGATCCCCCGTGCCACTGGGCAGGTAAGTCTGTGCACGGCGGCTGCTGAGCCCGAGCTTCGAGGCACGAGCGCGGCCGGCCCCTCGCCGCAAGCAGAGCAAGCTGCGCGCAGCGGGGGCCCAGCGCGGCCTCAGCAAATACAGGACACAATTTAAAAAGCAGTGGACAAATACATGCACCACCACCCGGCTTCCTTTCCTTCTCAGCACAAGTCCACATCCAAAAGGGGTTTTGAAAACTGGTTCCTCTGCCAAAGGCCTGTCTTCCGGTGTGAACTCCGGGCAGCGCGAAGCCTGTCTCCTTCCCGAGGGCACTCCGCCCCCAAGCCTCCCACCTGGAGTGGGTCTTGCAGCCTAACCAACCTTGAATGCATTCTCATCTTTTCCCAGTGTCCATAAATGGAGTTTTACTGGGACAAGGCCACACCAATTGATTTCCATATTGCCCGCGGCTGCTTCCCTGTTGCAGCAGGGAGAGGACTCTGTGCCGCGCAGCCTAGAAGGTCGACAAGCCGGGGCAGCCCCCACAGCCCACGGGCTAGGCCCTGGCGCTCTCACTGCCGAGGGCTCAGGGTGGATCCCTGGCAGAGAAACTTCGATCCCACGAGCTGCGCCCCGAGGCCCCAACACAAAAACCCAACAACCTGGCATGTTACAGACAGGGTTTGCCGACTTGTAGCTCAGACGGTAAAGCGTCCGCCTGCATTGCAGGAGACCTGGGTTCGATCGCTGGGTGGGGAAGATCCCCTGGAGAAGGAAATGGCAACCGACTCCAGCATTCTGAATCCCGCGGACAGGAGAGCCTGGCGGGCTACAGTCCCTGGGGTCACAGAGTTGGACACGACTGAGCGACGAAAGTGAGGCAACGTGCTTTACAGCGGGTGACCTGGGAGGCCTCCTCAGTGGAGGTGACACTGAAGAACTGAAGACGCCTGAGGCACTTGGGGACGTTTGAATACGGATGAATCGATCAAACCAGCGTGGACTGTCGTGAGTGGAGTTCCCTGGGAACCGTGAGTGGAGTTCCCTGGGAACCGCGTATAAGTGAAGCCACACAGTACTTGTCCTGTGGTGACTGGTTTAGTTCCACTTAACATAATGACCTCAGGGCTCCTCCGGCACCTGGAACAGATACCAAAAATCTTCCTTTTCGAGGCTGGGCGGTCTCCTCCTATGCGGACTCATCCCATTTTGTTTGCCCGTCTGGACTTCAGCGCACCCTTGGGCCACCTCCACAGCTCAGCGTTGGTGGCTAGCAGTACTATGAACACAGGTGTCCGAATTTTCAGTGTGGTCTTGGTGAAAGGAGGGAAACGCCAGAGACCTATTCTGAAAGACAGCAAGTCGGCAGGAACCTAAAGTCACAGGGGAGAGTCCTTGCGAGAGGTGGAGAGGCAGGCAGACTGCGGAGCGGCTGGGAGGGCGTCAGGTGAGAGAAGGCCTCCAGCCAAACCTGGACCAAGAGTGGGAGGTGGGAGGGCCCCCTGGTGGATGGATCACGGAGGTGTTCCCCGCTGCTTCCGAGCTGAGAGGCAGGGCCAGGACCCTGGGCGGGAGGGCAGGAGCCAAACCCCTCGCGCCCGCCGGGGTCCACCTGCTTGGTGCCAGACCTTCCCCAAGGACTGAGGTCAGCTGTCAAAAAAGAGGGTGCTGCCCCCCTATAACTCCCTCCACTGGGTTTCAACTCCCTCCTGGATAATTTCTTTACAAAAATTCCTGAAGTGGCAGTCCATGGGTTAAGAGTCAGCCTGCCAGCGCAGGGGACCCGGGTTCAGCCCCTGCTCACGGAAGGAGACCCCACATACGCCTACTAAGGGTTCCCACGCTGCAGCTAAGACCTCCTGCAGCCTCCTTTATTCTTTAAATAAATAAATTAAATTAAAGGCATTTTTAGAAAATTCGTGGAGCCCTAACTCTGCCAGTCTTCAAAGAACTTATGTTCTAGTGAAGAGACAGTGAATCTGATAAAATGAAATCCACAGGCGGTTAGTGTTGGGTGTTAAGGGGCATTGACGCCCCAAGGCAAAGACCTCCGGGAAGACATCTGCGGTGAATTCCTCGGTTATGGTTCAAATGAGGGAGAAAGCGCAACAGGAAGCTGTGAGACGATATTGAAAATACCTACTCTATTGAACAGGTGTTCGATGCAATATGTTCAAAACCCTATTATAGTGTTCGGATTTGAGTCGAGGATTTTGAGGACAGCTTCTGGAAGCTGGGTTATGTTCTGTAGATGAGCTGTATCAGGAAGTGAGCTTCCTTCTGTGACTGTTTCTTAGTAAATCTTTTGGAGAAGGAGGGTCTCGACCAGAGAGCAAGGCTACAGTTGTAACTGGTTGGGAAGCAACGTTAGCCAGGAGTGAGGACAGTTTGGAGAGATGTTTCATGAGATGGACGGTGTCCCTGTCTTGTCTGTGTTCAGACACCACTGCTGCTGCCGCTGCTAAGTCGCTTCAGTCGTGTCTGACTCTGTGTGGCCCCATGGACTGCAGCCCACCAGGCTCCCCCGTCCCTGGGATTCTCCAGGCGAGAGCACTGGAGTGGCCAGACACCATTACCGAGTGGCTGCTTTGCTTCGATCCATCACGGTTGCTGAGTGGCCTTTTCTGAGGCTGATGGGCTGTGAGAACACACTTTTTGTTGTTTGGTTTTAAATTTCAGTGCAGTTGAATTAAAACATCACGCTGGTTGCAGATGTGTGTGCAGTTCTCTCCATATGTCACACACGTGCACACACGCGAGATACTGAATACGGTCCCCTGTGCTACAGGGGCTTTCGAGATGTCAATACAGGAGACACAGTTTCCGTCTCTGGGCCGAGAAGCCCCCCGGAGAAGGAGATGGCTACTGTCTCCAGTATTCTTGCCTGAGAAGCCCAGGACAGGGCAGCCGGCGGGATGCAGCCCGTGGGGTCACAGAGAGTCCGAGGCCTGAGCGGCTGAGCAGGCACGCGCCTCGTGCCCACAGTGAGCCCCTGCTGTTTACTTTACATACGGTCCACTGTACCGGTTAACGCTCTGCCCCTAATTTATGCCTCCACTCTCCCCCAGGGTAACCATAAGTCTGTTTGCTATGTCTGTCTCTGTTTTGGAAAGAGGCCCATTTGTATGTGTGAACACTGCTGAGGGTTGATGTTTAACGGATCCCGAGCCCCCAGACCGGGGGCCGCTCTCCTGCTCCTGGAGAGGAAGGAGCACGAGGCGGGGAGGGGGCCGGGCTGCCGGGTCCGGGGGGCGCCCTGGGCGCGGTGCCCTTGAGGGGGCGAGCGCCACCGCCTTACAGGCCAGGGGGAACCGGCTGTGCTGCCTCCCAGGTGGAGGCCGGGGGCGGCCTGCGGGGGTCAGCGAGGCCGCAGGGGGGCCGGGGTCGGAGGAGAGGCAGGAAGGCTGGAGAACAGACACACAGGGCTCTGCCTGCCGCCTCTACCCCAGCAAGAAGGGAGCCGGGGAGCATTTCCAGGAGTCTAGGGCAATGCCCTGGCGGCTCAGTGGTTAGGACCCCACCCTTTCACTGCTGAGCGCCTGAGTTCGATCCCTGGTCAGGGAACTAAGATCCCACAGGCTGTGGTGGCCTAAATAAATATATAAAACTTAAAAAAAAAGATAATTTTAGGATAATTACACTCAGGCTGTGCTGAGAGGAGACTCAGGGGGCCAGACTGGAAGCTGGGCAAACAGGTTGGCGGTGGTGTGTTCCTGAAATCATTCAGCCGAGAGCGTCAGGGACCAGGGCAGTGGCGATGGGCAAGGCGAGGAGCTGTTGAAGTTTCGGGTGTAGTTTCGGCCGAGTATCGGAGCTGGGTTTCTCTTTGAGAGCATCTGTACGCGTTTGCGGGTTTCAGTTTTGGTCTCTCGGGTCTCGTTGCCCTGATGGGATTTTCTCTGCTTGCGGGGCCAGGCTTCTCGCTCCGGCGGCCGCTCCGGCTGCAGAGCGCGGGCTCTTCCGCACGGCGTCAGCGGAGCAGCTCCCGGGCTCCGGAGCACAGGCTTCGCGGTCGTGGCGCTTAGCTGCTCCAAGGCACGGGGCTCCTCCCCCGCCAGGGATCGAACCCGCGTCTCCTGGATCTGCAAGCAGATTCCTATCCGCTGTACCACCAGGAAAGTCCCAGAACCGGATTCTTCTGATGGACTGGCTATGGGATGTGCGAGAGAGAATTGAAAAGGGACTGGTGGTTCCAGGTCCCGGGACATCTGTGAGGCCCCGCTACGGGGAACCACGCACGCAGGGTGAATGGGTGGCAGCTGACACCAGCGGCTGCCGTTTGCATTTGTTATGCTGAGATGCCGTGGAGGTGCCCAAATGGAGACGTCAGAGAGGAAAAGCGTGGGACTTCCCCGGCAGTCTGGTGGTTAAGGGCCCCTGCTTCCACTGCAGGGGGCCCAGGTTCGCTTCCTGGGCAGGGAACTTCCGCAGGCGGTGCCCTGAGGCCAAGGAAACCTTAGGTTAATACACAAGGGATGCTGATATTTTCAAGGAGAGGGTGCAAATTAGGTAACACGGAATGTTTCACTGCTTTTGCCTACATTAGGGAAATGGATCCAGAAGCGTTCCGCTGTGCATTTTCTTGTGTGCCAGGACACCGTGATTAACACGTCCAAATAAATAAAGCCCTGCAGATGATAAAATTCAATGCTGCCAGTTCCCAAGATCCGGATGGAAACTGGGTGGAGGGTTGAAAGCGGGGAAAATTTGCTGAAACAGGTGGGTATTGAGACAAAATGAATGATGGTAAACAGATGTCTCCAGGAGACTGTCCACAGCGTTTGGCGTCTTAGAGAAAACTTCCCCACTCTTAATTACACGGGGATGTATATCATTCATGGAGCCCGGCCTGGCCTTTAGCTCAGTGGAAAATTCCACTGACAATCTGCAGGCTGTCTCTCCTGGCCGTGCGAGGACGGTAAACACCCTTGCTGCTTTCCCTGCCAGAGCACACTGTCTCTGTGGTGTTATTCTTTTCACGTGGTCCCCAGTAATGTCCCTCCACTGTCCCTCCCTTTTCCCCTGTCCCCAGCCTGCCCGCACCAGCTACATATATTTCCTGGGTAATTATCGCAGCCACCTCGCGCGCTCCCTCCATGTCCCAGGCTGGCCCTGTGTCAGTGAACGCTGCCAGGAGGTGCCACTTTGCCCGAGCTGACATCCCAGAAGCCGTGCCTTCTTTACCCTCTGCTCGAGAAGCCCTGTGCCCAGTCCTCTGCAGGTCCCATGACGTCAACTTCAGCTTCTCCCATTGTCTATGGACATCTCAAAAATACTGAGCCCAGGAAAAGAAAATGAACCAGGAGACAACACTGTGTACACGCTTCTCTCCTCTGGGCCAGATCGCCATCAGCGAGGCCCGCCTCTGCATTAGTCCGGGTTCCCTAGAGGAACGGGACCGGGAGGCAAGACACGTTTATGCTGTGCTGGGCTGGGCCAAGTCGCCGCAGTCGTGTCTGACTCTTTGCCCCCCCTTGGACTGTAGCTCGCCAGGCAGCTCTGAGCTTTCACCGCCACGGCTTTGGTTCAATCCCTGCCTGGGGAACTAAGATCCCACAAGCCATGTGGCCAAAAAAAAAACAAAGCTCGACACATGACATTAAATACTGTTTGAATCAAAAGAAGAAACAAATTCCCTTCTCAGCATCTCTAGGCCATCGCAGCGCATAAAGGATAATGTCGTAGTTTGGTCTGAATGTCTTTGCTGTTCAGTCGCTCAGTCGTGTCCGGCTCTCTGTGGCCCCGTAGGCTGCAGCTCGCCAGGCCTCCCTGTCCCTCACTGTCTCCCAGACCTTGCTCAGACTCCTGTCCACTGAGTCAGCGATGCCATCCAACCATCTCATCCTCTGTCGTCCCTTTCTCCTCCTGCCCGCAATCTTGCCCACCATCAGGGTCTTTTTCAAAGGAGTCCACACTTCGCATCAGGTAGCTACAGTATTGGAGCTTCAGCTTCAGCATCAGTCCTTCCAATGAATACTCAGGGTTGATGCCTTTTAGGATGGACTGGTTTGATCTCCTTGCAGTTCAAGGGACTCTCAAGAGTCCTCACACACCACCAGAATTTGGAAGTATCAACACTGAATGTCTTTAGCGAATGTTATTCACCAACATCTCCTTTGAGCAAAAAAAACCCCAAAAACAAACAAAAAAACCCCACAAATAAACAAAAGCAAGTCTTTGGCTCAAAACCTTGGCTGGCAATTGCAAGGAGATCCAACCAGTCCATCCTAAAGGAGATCAGCCCTGGGATTTCTTTGGAAGGAATGATGCTGAAGCTGAAACTCCAGTACTTTGGCCACCTGATGCGAAGTGTTGACTCATTGGAAAAGACTCTGATGCTGGGAGGGATTGGGGGCAGGAGGAGAAGGGGACGACAGAGGACGAGATGGCTGGATGGCATCACGGACTCGATGGACGTGAGTCTGAGTGAACTCTGGGAGCTGGTGATGGACAGGGAGGCCTGGCGTGCTGCAGTTCATGGGGTCGCAAAGGGGCGGACACGACTGAGCGACTGAACTGAACTGAATGTTAAGCAACACTATTTGTGTGTGTTTTCCTTGTATGTTTATTTCCATCTTCCACGATGAGAGAAAATGGTGCTTCCATTCAAGGTCATGATTTAAAATTCCCTTTAAAGGGAGTTTATAGTTCAGGTATAACAGAGAGAAATTTAAAAGGGAAAAAAAGTATTGTGTCCAGCACTATCACAAAGACTCTGATGCGACAAAACTCGTCAGTGTGGCGCATAAAGGACAGTAGTTCTGCTTCTAAAGAGTCTCAGTCTTAGCTGGTCTTGGCTGCTCCGGGCCTCCGTCGTGCGCGCGGCCCTCTCCGCGGTGGCCTCCCTGGGGGCCGTCTCCAGGTGCACGGGGCTTCAGGAGCTGCGGGACGTGTGCTCAGTGGCTGCGGCGCGCAGGCTCCAGGACACGCGGGCTGCAGGAGTCGGGGCTCGAGGACTTGGTTGCTTCACAGCATGTGGCATCTTCCCAGAACAGGAATCAGCCCCTGCCTTAGCAGGTGGATGCTAAACCACCAGACCACCAGGGAAGTCCCAGAGGGCTGTATTTTTGGAAGCTCTGTGCTCACCAGTCTATTTTCCCCACTCATCTCTGAAGAGGCCTTTCTAGAGTGCAGATCTAGCCACGTCACTTCTCAGGATAAAACCTAATTTCCCCAGGGAACCCTCCTACACTTGCGGGAATGTAAATGGATGCAGCTACTATGGAAACAGCATGGCGGTTCCTCCAAAAACTGAAAATAGAGTTGCCATGGAATCCTATGCTCCCACTCCTGGGCATATATCCAGATAAAACTCTGACTCAAAAATATACATGCGCCTGTGTGTTCCCAGCAGCACTGCTTCCAGCAGCCAGGACTCGGAAGCAACCTGGACGTCCACCGCCAGAGGAACGGGTGAAGAAGACGGGCACACACACCCCGTGGAATATTACTCACCATAAAGAGAATGAGATAATGTATACCAACACAGATGGGCCGAGACGCTATCCCAGTGAGGTAAGTCAGACAGAGAAAGACAGATCTCATTTGATATCACTTATATGAGGAACCTAAAAAAATGATACAAATGAATGCACCTACGAGGCAGACACAGAGTCACAGACACAGACAGCAGACTGCGGTTGCCAAGGTGAGGGGGGAGACGGGGAGGGTGGAGCAAGGGCTGAGATTAGCAGGTATAAACTAGTCCTACGGGATGGATACGCAAGAAGGGCCTTCTGCGGAGCACAGGGAACGCGAGCCAACATCCTGGGATAAACCACAGTGGTGAGGAGCAGGAGAAAGAATACACATATACAGGAGTGGCCGCCCGCTCCAGGATCCTCGCCTGGAGAATGCCATGGACAGAGGAGCCTGGTGGGCTGCAGTCCACGGGGTGGCAAAGAGCGGGACATGACTGGGCGAAAAACAAGTGCGTATAACACACACACACACACACACGTTAGTCACTCAGTCTGTCCATGGGCTCCTCTGTCCTTGGGATTCTCCAGGCAAGAATACTGGAGTGGATTGCCATTGCCTTTCTCCATGGGATTTTCCTGACCCAGGGATCGAACCCAGGTCTCCTGCATTCCAGGCAGATTCTTTACCATCTGAGCCACTAGGGAAGTCCCTATATGTATATACGTCTCCCATATATATACAGCTTCCCTGGTGGCTCACAGGATAAAGCATCTGCCTGCAACACAGGAGACCCGGGTTCGATCCCTGGGTTGGGAAGATTCCCTGGAGAAGGAAATGGCAATCCACTCCAGTATTCTTGCCTAGAGAATCCCAAGGACAGAGGAGCCTGGTGGGCTATAGTCCACGGGGTCACAAAGAGTCGGACACGACTGAGTGACTTCACACACATATACATACACTTTGCTATAGAGCAGAAATTAATACAACATTGAAAATGAACTATACTTCAATAAAATAAAATTTAAGAAAACCCTCTTTACCTAAACAAGACTTTTATAAAAGAGCAAACTAATCACTCCGCTTCTGGTTTCCAAATGCCATTCTCCACTCGAGGGACCCGGCGCCGCCTGAAGAAATGGCTGACTCTGGAGCTGGGCAAGAAAAACAGAAGATAAGTCCAGAATGTCTTGTGCCTAAAAGTTATGGGAGGACTGAAAAAAAAAATGTCAAAAGGGCACAGATGCAAACTTGAAGGGAGTTTCACTATCAAAGCTGGAACAGTTCCAGGAAAACAACAAACTCTGATGGTAACAAATGATATCCCACAAACTAAAGACAGAATTCATAAATCAAGACTGAGTCAATAAACATGGAAGAAAGGAAGGCGCAGAGCTGGTGGGCGCTGAGGCCACTTCCCGCTCCCCTGGTGTCCGGCCTCCCGCCACGAACCCCTGCAGTGAGGGGGGTGGGCGAGCTCCCGGGGCCTCTTTTATGAGGACCCTAAACCCATCATGAAGTCTCTACTCCCAAGATCTATGCATTTCCAAGAGGCCCAACTCCTAACACCGTCCCACTGAGGATTCGGTCTCTCTTTTTCTTTTTTTCATTTTCACCAAGAACTTTACTGAACAACATATTCACCGTTTTGCTCCACTACTCTCTGCCATTTTTCACTTGCTGAGTTGTGTCCGACTCTTTTGTGACCCCACACCCCGTAGCCCAACCAGGCCCCTCTGTCCATGTGATCTCCCAGGCAGGAATACTGGGGTGGGTTGCCATCCTCTCCTCCCGGGGGATTAGGGCTTAATGTATGAATTCTGGGGAGACACAAACGTTCAGTCTTCAGCACCGACCTAAGACATCAGCTCATCCACCAGCCAGCCAGTGATGTGAGAGAGTAGGCCATGTGTATAGATGTCATTTATATTCCTTACATATTGTCTGTCTTATAATTACTATCTAATGTAATATTGAGCTGGTCAAAAAGCTTGAGTTTTTCCCTAAGATTGTATGGAAAAATCTGAAGGAACTTTTTAGCCAAGTCAATATATTGTATCAAACTATATATATTTATGTATATGCTCCTTTCCCCCCTTTTACAGAAACTGTAGCAGCCCTGCATACCGTTACACACCTAGCTCTCATTTCACTGTATATTTTGCTTTTTCAGTTTCTAAAGGACGTCTTTATGGTTTTGCCCAGCATCACTGAATTCCATCGAATGCAGCCCTCAGAATTTATGCAGCCAGCCCCTCTCTTGAAGAATATTGAGCTTGTTTCGGCTTATGGTGCAGTAAGAGCTGGAGTTTGTGAAAATGTAAGTTTTCTATGAGCAAGCCGAGGGATGCAGCAGGAATAATTCACACAGTCCGGTTCCCTGGCTGATTAGACTCACCCGCACTCTGGGTATCTCAGATTATCTACCTGCGTGGGTGTTTGTCGTCATCTCTGAATTCTTTGTTGTCTGTTCTGTTTCGGATTCTGACATAAATTCTGGCCGAGAATAAACATTTTAAGTTTATTCCCCACCAAAACCTCTACTTGGCTCCAAAATCACTGCGGACAGTGACCGGAGCCATGAAATTAAAAGACGCTTGCTCCTTGGAAGAACCCTACACACGCAAAACCTAGACGGCATACTCAGAAGCAGAGACGTCACTTTGCCGCAAAGGTCCATATAGTCCGAGCTATGGTTTTCTGAGTAGTGACCTACGGGTGTGAGAACTGGACCATAAGGAAGGCTGAACGCAGCATCATCGATGCTGTTGACCTGTGGTGCTGGAGACTCTTGAGAGGCCCCTGGACGGCAAGGAGATCGGGCCAGTCCATCCTAAAGGACATCCACACTGAACGTTCACGGGAAGGACTGATGCTGAAGCTCCAATACTTTGCCACCTGATGCGAAGAGCTGACTCACTGAAAAGACCCTGGTGCTGGGAGAGACTGAGGGCAGGAGAAGGGGACGACCGAGGGTGAGACGGTTGGATGGCATCACCGACTCGATGGACGGGGGTTGGAGGAAGCTCCAGGAGCTGGTGAGGGACGGGGGAGCCTGGTGTGCTGAAGGCCCTGGGGCCGCCAACAGTCGGAGGAGACTGAGCGACTGAACGGCAGCGAAGGCGCTGCACAAACTCTTCTCTCGAAACGCGCCATCATCTCAGGGCCAAACCGTAGAGGCGCCACGGCCATGCGTAAAAAACCCCATTCTGTGGAAAGGCGTAATCACGAGAGGACAGCGCTGACGGTCCACACGGTTTCATGGAAAAGAAAACAAGCAAACATTTGCTCGAGCAGATGTTCCGCCCTTTGTCCCTCACACCATCTGCTTCCCCTCCTGAAGCCCCGAGTTTCTGAGTTTCCCCAGCCCTCCCAAGTCCCTCGGGGAGGCACCTGTCCCCAGATCCTGAACTCTGAGCAACCACGGCCACCTCTCAAAGTCCACAGAAGTCCATTTCTGATCGGGCGGACAGAGCCCACCTCGCCGCCAGCCCGCCCTCCCCCGAGGGCCCTAGAAGCCGGTCGTTGGGCCCATGAGCCGCGGTCAGTCTTCGGCGCCCTCCCAGCCCTTGCAGCTTCCTGGGGAACTGGGGTGCAGACGGCACCAGAAAGCAGGCCCAGTGGAGGCCTCGAGTGAGGCCTGCCAGGGCAGAGACGCCTGAAGCTTCTGAGGCCCCGTCTGCGCTGGGCACAGTCAGGCCTCGTGTCGGTTATTACAGTCGAGTGCGCAGGGGCCTGGGCACTCACTCACCGCGTGTCCGGGAGCAATGGGACACGGCTGAATGGTCGGCAGAGATAAGACGTCTGTCACCGGCACCTCCAGCAGCTGCTTAATGGAGGAAGCTGTGATTTCTTGAAGTCAGCAGCAGCTTGCACGGCCCATTTCATCTCTGCCCTTCTGCTCAAACCCCACTCGAGGAGACACTGCTAACGAGCGCGAAAAGTAACGTGGGCGGGGGAGGGATCCCGGCCCGAGCCCTCCCCACACCCCCATCACACCATCCCCGGGCCGACTAGCCTACTCCTCCGGCCCCTCAAGGGTACTCGACTGATGGGGGCGCGGAGACGGTTGCCATGGGGACCCGTGCGAGTGGGAGATGCGCCGGGGTGATGAGGAGCGGCGGGAGGCCGGGAGCCTGGAATTTTCCAGTCCCTTCCATCACGTGAAGAGCGGACGCTGAGCCGAGTGTAGGCAGATGGGGGCCTGTCAA
Organism: Madoqua kirkii; assembly: GCA_006408675.1. Lineage (NCBI taxonomy): Eukaryota > Metazoa > Chordata > Mammalia > Artiodactyla > Bovidae > Madoqua > Madoqua kirkii. The sequence continues at coordinate 16,416 of SJYC01124286.1, read as the reverse complement.
TAAGTACCTCTATTGATTATCTGCGAATGAGTCAGTGGCTATCTGTATCGATTATTGAGAATGTGTAATGACACAGATAAACATCGGAGGCGCTAGAGGCACAGCGTCCGCCTGCCGGTGCAGGAGCCCCAGGAGACGGGGGTTGGATCCCTGAGTGGGAAAGATCCCCTGGAGGAGGAAATGGCAACCCACGCCAGTATTCTTGCCTGAAAAATCCCAAGCACAGAGGAGCCTGGAGGGCTACGGTCCGTGGGGTCGAAAAGAGTTGGACACGACTGAACCACAAGGAGAGAAAAGACAGGAGATACAGAAAAATATTGATATCTGTTATTTGGGAAAACACAGGCTCTTTAGTGCTTGTGCATGCGTGCGTGCGTGGTGTGTGTGTGTGTGTGTGTGTGTGAAGTCGCTCAGTTGTGTCCAACTCTTTGCGACCCTGTGGACTGTAGCCCGCCAGGCTCCTCTGTCCATGGGATTCTCCAGGCAAGAATATTGGAGTGGGTTGCCATTTCCTTGGCCTCTCTGAAACCTCAGGCTACTTTGCTCAAAAGGGAGCAGTCATCACTCCAGGCTACTGGAGGAGTCAGTCAGTCTGGCTTTCCCAGGCCTTACTAGTCGGGTGTACCCTGAGGATGGCCTGTGCAGGTGAAAGGCAAGCCCAGGGCTACTCTCTAGACTTTCGGAAGCAAGACACCTCGTCCTCGCACTCGGCCACCTTCCCACCTGTCTCGATTCCCTCTCACCCTGATAATCTTCTTCCCAGCAGTTTTCACAGACTCTTTTCCAACATGGCAGCTGCAAGCTGCTGTAGCTATTTCTGTGCCTGGAACGCGTCTCGCCTCCCCCGAGACAGGCTGTGATTGTGAACCACACATCTAGGATTTTAAAAAACCTAGAAACAAAAAAATTAAAACATTTCATTGATCTTTTTTATTTTTTACATCGGTGTTATTGGTTCGAATGGCAATATTTTGCATTGGGTTTAATAAAACCCACTGTTAAGATGACTTCCGCCTATGTCTCTTTAACTTTTTAAAATGTGACTATTGGAAAACTGGACACTTGTGGCTTCTTCTGTGTTTCCACTGCGCAGTTTTATTGTCTGAAATAACGTGCTGATTTATTTCTTACTCATTTGCTTTCTGCATCCTTGCCTGACGGTGAACATTCAGTGAAAGATCTTGTCCGTTTTGTTGATCCGGTATTAAATACACACATCTGGCCCTTAGGAGATATGTTTTTAATGACTTGAAATCTCAAGAGATATTTCAGAAGATAAAAGATCCTTGAATGTCAGAAAGCCACAGAGGAAAACTCTGTCATTAATCTTTTCGGCTAAACCTGGACCTCATCTGATGTGTTAACTTTGGGTGCTGGAGAAACTAGGAATTTTTAATATTAGGAGGGCTGTGGGGGGCGGCTGTCCAAAATTGTCCCAGAATAGTCTGGACTTGGGGTTTAGAGGAAAATGCATGCAAAGTCTATCCACTCATCGACAGAGATAACTGGCCTAGCCTCTCCTGTAAATTCCCTGATCAGTACCCCTACCAAAGTCACCCCTGACCTGTCACTCTGGGCCTCACCCTCATATTTTATTCTTTAGAGAACGCAATGCCACCATAGATTTTAACATGTTGTGAAACGAAAGTGCCTCTGCCATATTAATAAACAACTGTCACAGCCATCAGCGACTTCGGGCCTCCACGTGTGATGAGCACTCCCCCAACCGCGACCCAGCGGATCCTGCCATGCCCACAGAGATTGCTGAGGAGCTGGGGAATTGCAAGAAGCCAGGTGAACAAGCACATGGAACCGGCCCCAGACAGCCGAGGTGTGTGAGAAAGGAGCTAAGCAGCAAGCCCAGAGCCTGGTGTCCTCTGTCCATCGAACGCTGAGTTCCTTAACTTGATACCTGACCTCTGGTTTTCAGCTGCCCGCTGCCTTTGTTGCAAACTTGCATATATCCTGACTTACCCTCCTGATTCCTTGAGGCAGTTTTCTCAGAGGTACTGAGATTCTGTCTCCCGGGCTTGGAGTCCTAAACACTCCTACCCAATAAAATGACTCTCTGCTTTCAGGTTGTGACTATACGTTTTTAGTTGACAATATATATGAACATATGTGTGTCATATATGTGTATATACTTACATATTACTTATATGTGTTTAACATATATTAGCGTATGCACATATCCGACTCCGCGACCGCATGAGCTGTAACCTGCCAGGCTCTTCTGTCCGTGGGGTTTTCCAGGCAATAATACTGGAGTGGGTTGCCATTCCTATTCCAGGAGATTTCCCAGCTCAGGGATTGAACCCACACCTCTTGCGGTTGCAGTGGCAGGAGGATTCTTTACCACTGCACCACGTGGGAATCCCTATACTGTTTATATGTGCCTATACTATTTATATATAAATATTATGTCTACCAAATAAATATTATTTATGATAATACATGTAATGACCATATATTACACATATTACTGTCACGTATTATTTGTACATTACATATATTATTTATATGTAAATAAAAGTGTGCTTGCATTTACATATATATATTTGTATCTACTGCATCTTCAAATAGGAAACCGACCTGCTTGAAAACGAAAACTCTGGTTTAGGCGACCACCGCCTAGAACAGAGTCTGGCAAACGGCAGTGACTCTAAACCTTTGCTGAACGAGTGAATCAGTCACGGAACTCATTATTGGCGAGAACAAAGGTTGTTGACGTCACCGGCGCCGGAGGCTGCAACAGGCACCTGTGGCTTCCGCTGGGGTCTTCAGCTTCCCCACGCCTCCTGCAAAGACGCCATCTGAGAGGTGCCCGTTGAAAACTGTGACCTTCTCAAAACACAGAATCCCCGATCCCAGAAGCCCGTGGGCCCTTCCCCCAGACCTCGCCCTCCTGCTCGACAGCTCTGGTATCCATTACTCGGCCCTGGTCCTTAAGAGCATTGGCGGGGTCTCAGGGAGGCAGGCAGGCTCTGTTGCCATGGAAACCGCAGCCCAGGGATGGGGACGAGGCTGAGAGCCACTTGGCGGGTGGAACTTTCCAGACTGCGTGGGGGTTACAGTTCCAGCCTGCCATACGAACCGATTCCCAATAAATAGTTGGCCGGGGTGGGGGCAGAGGGAGGGGGGAGAGTTTGGACAGAAATACGGGATCATGGGAAAGTGACGTCACCTTTCTGAGGCAGTGTTCTCATCTAAAAGTGGGGAGAGATGGATATTTTTCTGTATCCTTGGAGTGTGGTGCAGATTATAATAGACGCTGTTTGTAAATCACTCGGCACCATGCCTGTATAGTGTAGCCAGGATTTTAAAAAAACAACTATGTTCCAGGATTCACCTGTGTCAGAATGGGGAGACAAGGGAGAGAGAAGTAATTAAACACCCAAAGTCCTGGGCTGCCCTTAGACCCTTAGCGAAAGAAGAACTCAGCCCCCTGCTCCCTACTCTCCCCTACTCAGAATCCTGCTTGATTTTATGCATATCATCTGAGGTTACCTTCACCTGAGATTACCTTCTTCATTTCTTTTCTTTCCCCTAGTTTTATTGAGGTATAATTATGAGATATTTTGATATATGTGTATGTTGGGAAATGACTACAGTCAAGTTATGGACACACCCCTCACCCCACAGTTACAGCTTTGTGTGTGTCTGTGGTGGGTGCATTTAGGATCCACTCTCTGAGCACAGGTCAGGCACACAATCTGTATACTTTTATAATGACTCAGCCGGTAAAGAATCTGCCTGCGATGCAGGAGACCTGGGTTCAGTTCCTGGGTTGGGAAGATCGCAGATGGAGAAGGGACTGTCTGCAGAAGGGAACGGTTATCCATGCCAGTATTCTTGCTGGGAGGACCCCATGGACAGAGGAGCCTGGCAGGCCGCAGCCCATGGGGTCACGAAGAGTTGGACATGGCTGAGTGGCTACCACATGCATTGGCGTATTAACCACAGCCCCCAGGTTGCACATTAAATCTGCAGAACTGATTCTCTTGCATAACTGAAACTTCCCACCCTTTGACCCCCATCTCCCTATTTCCCCTAGTCAGTTCAGTCACTCAATCGTGTCCCACTCTTTGTGACCCCGTGAACCGCAGCACGCCAGGCCTCCTCGTCCATCACCAACTCCCAGAGCTTGGTTAAACTCAGGTCCATTGAGTTGGTGATGCCATCCAACCATCTCATCCTCTGTCACCCTCTTCTCCTCCCACCCTTAATCTTTCCCAGCATCAGAGCCTTTTTTCTTCCCTCATCCTTTTTTTAATTTGCCCGAATTAACCCTTTCCCTGGCGTGCTGCAGTCCCTGGGATCGCAGGCCGGCCATGACTGAGTGACTGGACTGAACCCTTTTCCTGCTTCACTATCTCCCCCGCCCCCTCAGTCTTACCCAGCATCGGGGCCTTTTTTTTGCCTTAACCCTTGTCCTGCTTTATTACCCCCCACTCCCCAGTGCAGAGGGAGCCCCTTCCGTGGGATGGAGCCGTCTGTCTCCTCCTGCACCCCGGGCCCAGCCCAGTGCCTGCACAGAGCAGGCGCCTCACCTGTCATGCACGCAGATGTGTGGAGGCATCAGCGCATTGTTTGGTGGGAGGAGAGGCGTCTGAAAGGCAGAGACTTAGGAAATGGAGAGTGAGACACAGGATGCGTTTGTGGGGAGAGAAACCGTTAAGGGAGGCGGGCTGAGGGGGCCTTGATATTCCCACGGGAGGAGACCTCACCGTCTGACCTTGTGGCTGAGCGCAGGAGAGGTGAAGGGCGAGAGAAGCCTCAGGGGCATCTCTTCCCAGGGAGAGGAGCCCACTCCCAAGGCCCCAGACACCCCGAAACCCAAAGGTCCCAGTGCAGAGTCTCACAAGGGTGACACAGGAAAGGAAGAAGGTGGGCTGGGGCTTGTGCCCAAAGTACAGTTCAGAGTGTTTTTCATTTCCATAAGGATACTAATATGTCCTCTCCCTCGCCTTTATTTTAAAATAAGCATCTGAAATGACGCCATTGCAGCAAGTGGAGGGCCCTGGAGGGGATCATACTCAGTGAAGCACACTCAGAGAAAAGCAAATATCCTGTGAGATTATTTATAGGTGGACTCTAAACAAATGATGCAAAGGAGCTTGTTTACGAAACAGAAACACCCATAGACTTGGAGAAGGAACTTATGGTTGTTTGGGAAGGGGTGGTTTGGGAGTGTGGGATGGACAAGCCCCGCTGCCATGTATTTGAAATGGAGAGCCAGCAAGGACCTGCCGCCTAGAGCGCGGGGGGCTCTGCTCCATGCGATGTAGCGATCTACACGGGGAGGGGATCTGAGTAAGAACGGAAGCAGGTATTAGCACACGCACAGCCGAATCACTGCTGCGCACCCGAAACTAATGCAACACTGTAAACCAATTATAGTCCAGTATACAACAGGACAAAATAAGTGATCATCATTACATCTCACCAGAAGGGTGAAAATAGAGGATGGCGCCCCGAGCGCTGGGGAGATGGGTGCGGTCCCAGAATCGTGTTGCTGATGGAGTGGCAAATGGCGCGGCCGTTTTGGACGGAGCGCTGGCAGTTTCTTACAGTGAGTGTTTCTCTGCACTGGGGCCTCAGTGTTCCCAGGGTGCAGGGTGCCACCTCCTATGAGAGGCGGCCTCGGCCTCAGGCACACGAAGCGGACGCTGATGAGCGTCTGAAGGACAGGGGCTGGCGGGCAGGGTGGCCCCGCGGGGATCCGAGGCTCGTGTGAGCGACATCGAACCAGGGCTGCTACATGCGCTGACTTTTCAAGAGAAATCAGAAAACTGTATGTTCATGTCGCAATGAGATCACCCATGATCCGCTGCTGTTCAAGGCGTACCAGTCAGTGGCGGGCTTGTGAAGGGGCTCCGTCTTTTTTGTTTTTCTCATTTCTCTTTGAAGAACTTCTTTTATATACATATATATAGAATATATAAATATATATAGAATATATATAGAGAGAGAATATATAAATATACATATATATATATATATTTTGCAAGCCAGGTCTGGGAATGAATTCCTTCCATTTTTATTTGTCTGAGAAAGCTTTTTGTTTTTTCTTCATTTGGAAAAATCGCTTTCTCATCTCTTTGGCTGCCCCGGGGCTTTGCTGTGGCTTGAGGGCTCTCCGGCTGTGGCGTGCAGGCTGAGGGTTCTGCAGCATGGGGGATCTCAGTTCCCTGACCAGGGATCGAACCTGTGTCCTCGGCATCGCAAGGTGAATTCTTAGCCACTGGGACACCAAGGGAGTCACTCTCTCTCACTCTGGAAGGACAGTTTTTCTGGAGACACAGTTATGCACTGGTGGGCTTTTTGTCCGAACACTTAAATAGTTAACGGTTAAAAAACAATTCTTTTTCTTTGGCTGCACTGAACGGCACGTGGGATCCTGGTTTCCTGACTAGGGTTTGAACCTGGGCCCCTTGCCTTGGAAGCACTGGAAGTGAAGAGTCTTAACCACTGGGCCACCAGGGAATGCCCCAGGCACGATTTTTATGGTGGGTGATGTGCATTAAAGATGCAAAATTAGAAGGCCTTTTTCCCTTTGACCCGGCAGTTTTAGTTCCAAGAATAAACTGCACAGATGCTCTTGTACTGAGACACGTAATCCCGGAGCTGGCTGCGGCCTTGCCAGTTGTCAGAGGAGGGGCCCAACCTCCGTGTGCAAGGCGTGGCAACCTCACAGTGGGACGTCCTGAGTCTGCATGAGGAGTGGGCCATCCGCTGAAGTCCCCGTGCAGACTGACCGCCAGGACTTATTTATTCCACTTAACGTGTGTACAGACCCCACAGGCGCCCCCTCCCGCTGCTCTTCTTTAAGCTCTCACCCCAAGCCCCGTTTTGCTGTGTTCAGTCGCTGAGTCGCGTCTGACTCTTTGCGACCCCGTGGACCGCAGCGCGCCAGGTTCCCTCGTCCATCACTGTCTCCCGGCGTCTGCTCAGACTCGGTGATATTTTAGAGCTGGGGGAACGGAGGCACCAAGAGAGGAAGCGCAGAGTCCCAGGGTAACAGGTGGACAAGCTGGGAGTCAAATTTCGACAGTGTGTTCAGTCCAGGCTTTTAACCACCAAACTATGCCGTCTTCACACGAGGAAATAGCAAGCTGCAGAAAACCGGATGCCAAAATTACTATTCTGTTTTTAAAAGGGCGCTGCCAAAGTGATGTGCTTATAATGACTCATCAAGGCTGATGTTCCACATTCCTCAGAGGGCACAGGGTGACTTGGGACTGGCAGGAAAGCTGAATTTTCACTAGACAATATTTCCCACAAGCTTCTTATGTCCACAGAGTTGAGAGAGAACCACCATTTAAACTGTACTATCACTGAAGCAACCTAGGTTTCCATCGACAGGGGGATGGGTAAAGGAGATGTGGTATATGTGCACAGTGGAATATTACTCAGCCATAAAAAAGAGTAAGGTAATGCCATCTGCAGCCACATGGATGGACCTAGAAATTACCATACTGCGTGAAGTAAGTCGGAGAAAGACAAACATCGTCTGACACCGTTTATCTTGTTCAGTCACTCAGTCGTGTCCAGCTCTTTTTCGACTGGATGGACTGTAGCCCTCCAGGCTCCTCTGTCCATCAGATTTTCCAGGCAAGGATACTGGAGTGAGTTGCCATTCCTTTCACCGGGGGGATATTCCCCACCCAGGGATCAAACCTGTGTCTCCTATGTCTCCTGCGTTGCCAGGCGGATTCTTTACCACTGAGCCACCGGGAGCACTCATGATATTGCTTTATATGTGGAATCTAAACACATGATAAAACAAACTTACTTATAAAACATGAACAGACTCACAGACACAGAAAATAAATTTATGGTGACCAAGGGGGTAAGTGGGGGTGGGGGGAGGAGGGATAATGAGGAGTTTGGAATTATCAGGTATACACTTTTAGATATAAAATAATAACCGATACAGATCTAGTGTATAGCACAGGGAACTATATTCAATATCTTGTAATAACCTGGAATGTAAAAGAATCTGAAAAAGAATATATATACTATATATGGAGATATAAAGATACATATATATAGATATACACAGGTATGTATCTTTATATCTATGTCTGAATCACTGTGCTGGACCCCAGAAACTAACACAGCATCCTAAACCAACCATGCTTCAATGAAGATGTTTTAAATTGATTTTTTTTGTTGAAGGATAACTGGTTTACAGAATTTTGTTTTTTTCTGCCAAGCCTCAGTGTGAATCAGCCATAGGTACACCAAAAAATAATAAAAGGTCGTGCTGTTGAAAAGGAAAAACACGAAACTGAAACTGACATGCTGGGTCTGTCTTCCCAGAACTGCGCGCCTGCCCTCGCTGCACCGCGCGGCCTCCGCGTCCGCGCCGGCGGCTGAGCCGCAGTCCCAGGGTCCTCGAAGGAGGCTCTGCGGCTTTCGCTTCGTCCTCTTGGGTCTCTCCAGACAGCAGCCTGGAGCTTAAAATAGGCAGAGAATTAATGCAGCAATTGAATTATCTGTGCTTATCATCTATTTAATCCAGGGTGTTTGGAATAAATAAGTGGTTTAAGGAATGAAGGAACACGCTGCGAACAGGTGGGGTAGATGGTATCTGCGGCTCTTTTGGGCCACTTGGGATGTCTGCAAAAAACCCGCCTGGATTTCGCCCCGCCTGCCCCCGCGCAGACCCCAGTCCAAAGGCGCACTTTAATTGGATCAAAGTCGTGAGTGGCCTACTAATGGGGAGCCCTTGCTCCGGCCTCCCCCCCACCTCCCCCTCATCAGGCCGCCGGTCGTTTATCAGCCTGGAGAGCTGTCGGCGGGCGACATCCATTGCTATGGAAACCGCAGCCGGCCGGCCGGGGAGGTGGTGGGGGCTGCGGCAGGAGCAGGAGAGGGGCGGTGGGGGGACCCTGGAGCCTGGAATTTTCCAGGCACAGGACTGAGTCTGTATGTGCCCGTGTGTTCGAATCCTTGCCTGGACTCTGGGGAGGGGGACGGTTCTTGGGGGGCAATGCTGAGAAGGGGGCTCTGGCCTCTCGCCCACCCTCTTTCTGAACCTCCTTTCCACGATGCAGAAGAGACTTCATGGGGTTCTCTGCCCTGGAGAAAGGTAGAGATTTTTAGATAAAAGTAAAGATTCTAGAATCTTCCAGAACCCCACGCCCATCATTTTCCTGTAGTGCTGCTGAGTCGTGTCCGACTCTTTGGTACCCCATGGATTGTACGTGGCCCACCAGGCTCCTCTGTCCATGGGATTCTCCAGGCGAGAGTACTGGAGCGGGTGGCCGTGCCCTCCTCCAGGGGATGCTCCCCACCCAGGGGAACCCGGGTCTCCCCCATTAGGAGGCAGATTCTTCACTGTCTGAGCCACCAGGCAGGTTCCTGCCCGTTTGACTTCCTCCGAATGAGCTGCATTTGTCTGCTGCGGGGTCCTGTCTTCTGCTGGGGTCAGGGGTCTCCGAGAGTGGTGCTGCCCTAGTTACCTGGGGGCCCTGGGAGCACTGGGCTGTGCCCAGCACATAGTAGGTCTGCAGGACAGACAGCCTGACTCGGGTGAACAAATGGGTTGAATCAGTGTTTCCTGCTCTACCACAGTCTCACAGGAGCAGACTGGAAGGGACGGAGTCTGGATTCTTCCGGCCTCCACGGGAGCTGGAAGTTGTGACCCTGACCCCCTCCTCCACACCCCTCCCCCGGGAGGGCGCCTGTTCCAGGAAGGGCATGCACACGGACTCCCACGGATGGAGGGCCTGGGCCTTCTCGTCTCAGCTTTATGACGTATAACCGACACGTTAAAATTGTATACATTTAGGCTGGACAGAATGGCGATTTGATGCAAGTATATACTGTGAAATAACCATCACAACCACGTTAATATATCCGTCATCTCCAAGTCACCAGTTTCTCCTTTCCTGTCTTTTCCATCCTCTCCCCTCCCTCCACCTCCTCTTCCTCCTCTCCTTCCTCTTCAGGTATGTGCTGAATACTCAGCGATTTGCCCTCTTAGCAAACTTCGTGTTTACACCACACGGCCATAACTATAGTCATATTGCTCTAGGACACACGGAGATCCCGGGGGCTTACAGGCCCGCCCTTGGCGGTGGGGCAGGCGCTCCTCAGTGGTACGTCTGGATTTGAATCCAGGTCAGTGGGCTGTGCACCCGGGGCCAGTGGCTTAACCTCCCTGTGCCTCCCTTTCTTCGTCTGCATGAAAGAACCATAATAACGCCCATCCCCGGGCTCACTGTGAGCAGTGGGAGGGAAAATCCCTTGAGGACTGAACACAGAGCTGGCACATGAGAGGGGCTCAGGAAGTCTTTCGTATATATTTTTTCACTTCATAAATATGTGTATAACTTGCAGTACATACAGTAAATAATAATCAACACACAGTCAGCCCTTAAGCAGCGTGGGGGTGTTAGAGGTGCCGACTCCGCACAGTCAAAAATCTGCATGTAACCTGGTGTTAGTCCCCGGTGCGCTTGGCTTCTTGCTGTCCGTAGGTCTAATCCTGCAGCACTGTGGGAAGTACTATGGAGAAAAACTTGCCGATAAATGGATCTGTGAAGTTCAAACCTGTATTGTTCAAGGGCCAGCTGTATTCTACCCATTGTTCAGTCGCCCAGTCGTGTCCGGCTCTTTGGGACCCCATGGACTGCAGCGTGCCAGGCCTCCCTGTCCAGCACCAACTCCCGGAGTCCACCCAAACCCATCTCCATTGAGTCGGTGATGCCATCCAACCATCTCACCCTCTATCATCCCCTTCTCCTCCTGCCCTCAATCTTTCCCAGCATCAGGGTCTTTTCCAGTGAGTCAGCTCTTCACATCAGGTGGTCAAAGTACTGGAGTGTCAGCTTTAGCATCAGTCCTTTCAATGAACACCCAGGACTGATCTCCTTTAGGATGGACTGGCTGGATCTCCTTGCAGTCCAAGGGACTCTCAAGAGTCTTCTCCAGCACCACAGTTCAAAAGCATCAATTCTTCTACACTCAGCTTTCTTTATGGTCCAACTTTCACATCCATCCATGACTACTGGAAAAACCATGGCTTAGGGAGTTCCTTCGGAGAAGGCAATGGCAGTCCACTCCAGTACTCTTGCCTGGAAAATGCCATGGACAGAGGAGCCTGGTGGGCTGCAGTCCTTGGGGTCACTAAGAGTTGGACATGACTGAGTGTCTTCACTTTCACTTTTCACTTTCATGCATTGGAGAAGGAAATGGCAACCCACTCCAGTGTTCCTGCCTGGAGAATCCCAGGGATGGGGGAGCCTGGTGGGCTGCCGTCTATGGGGTCGCACAGAGTCAGACACGACTGAAGTGACTTAGCAGCAGCAGCAGCAGCTTTCTTTACAGTCCAACTCTCACATCTGTAGATATGTACATAAAATCAATAAATAGATTCATATATAAAATACATATTTTATAAATTAAAAATGCGTAGACTGAGCGCACACACATATATATCAGTGGTTCTCGAGGGTGATTTTGCCCCTCAGGGGACAATTTGTCAGCGTCTGGAGGCATTTTTTTGTCACAACTGAGGGCTGCTGCTGCTGCTATCCGAAGACCCCCGTCAGTATCCCACAGCGCACTGGGCGGCCCCCACAGGAGAGCGGGACCTGACCCCCAAGCCTGGTCCACACACATACATTTATAATGGTCCAGACCAAAGGCATTTAAAGAAATATGGCTCAAGCCACATAGGTAACACCGTTTCCTAGTGTCCTCGATAAAAAAATAGAAAAAGAACCACTGAAATCGGTTTTGAGACCAGCTCTCATTTAACCCAGTGCAGCCACCTTGTAGCCGGTTGTTTTCCGAGAGGGCATGGGAGAGTAGACACACCCTGAATACACGGAGCCCCGGACAGAGAGGAACCCTGGGCACGAGGGCTAAGTCACACTCAAACCTTCAGGGGCTCGGAGGCTCAGCGCCCCCGCCTGTGCTGCTCAAGGGTCAACTATACGTGTTCAGATCGCCTCGCACGTCCTCAGTATCACGGCTGGGAATCCCCTGGGCTCCGGTGGTTAGGGCCCTGCCCTCTCATGCCAAGGGCCCCGGCTTCCATCCCTGGTTGGGAAGTACAATCCCCAAAGTCGGGCGAGATGCTTAAGAACAAACAAAACCAAACCAGCACTGCCAACGAGCTGCCTCATCTCCTTTTCCTCCTGCAGTCTCTGGAGCCTGGTGTGTGTCACGCTTTACAGCACACTGCGGCTCACACCAGCTGTATTTCCAGGGCTCGGGGCCTGCCAGCCTGGGGCCTTTCTGCTGGGGCGCATGGCTCGGCAGAAAAACGCTGGTCACCTGAACAGAATCGCCAGCAGAGGGCGACAGAGAACAGCACGGATGGACTGAAATAGGAAGGCCAAGCACTGCGTGACATCGCTCATGTGTGGGATCTGAAATACAAAACAAGCCCGTGAACATAACAAACAAGGGAGGAAAGACTCACAGATGTGGAGAACAAAGCTGTGGTTACCAGTGGGGAATGGGGAGTGGGCACAGGCAGCGCAGGGGAGATGCTGGCTGCTTGGTCGTGTCCGACTCTGTGACCTGTGGCCTGCCAGGCTCCTCTGTCCATCAGATCCTGCAGGCAAGAATCCCGGAGTGGGGTGCCACTTCCTTCTCCAGGGGGTCTTCCTGACACAGGGGTTGAACCCACGTCTCCTGCATTGGCAGGCTGGTTATTTACCCCTGAGGATTAAAAGACACAAACTTCTATGCATAAAAGAGATAAGCTATGTGGATATATGTTGACTATACACCATGGGGAACGTAGTCAATAGTTTACAGTGACCACAAATGGTGTATAGCCTTTACAAATGGTGAGGCAGTACGCTGTACACCTGAAACTCACATAATGCTGTAAATCCGCTGTCTCTGAATTCAGACAAGAGGTGGTGGTGACGGGGAGGGGATGTGCTTTACAGCCTGGTCCACCCGGGGAAGCCTGCAAGTGTTAGTCACGTCCAACTCTGTGACTCCACGGACTGCAGTCCACTAGGCTCCTCTGTCCATGGAGTTCTCCAGGCAGGAGTACTGCAGTGGGTTGCTGTTTCCTTCTCCTGGGGGCTCTTTCTGACTCAGGGATCGAACCCAGGTCTCCTGTGTTGGCAGGAAGATTTTCTTTCCTTTTTATTATTATTTTTTTTAATACCACTGAGCCACCTAGGAAGCCAAAACCAGACAAAAACAAAGAAGAAAAAAAAAGGCCTGGAAACAGCTTTGGTGCCCGGCGGAGACTGTAACCAGTTTTTTCTTTCTTTATTTTAATCTGTATTTTCTCAAGTTTCTACAACAAAGATTATTTTTTTCTTAGGTTAAAAAAAAAAGAGAGAAACATCACAGAGTTACTCTAAACCTATCCAGCTGGAAAGAAATGCATCCAGCAGGCAGGCAGAGTCTGACAGAGGGGCCCTCCTCTGTGGAGGAGACAGCGGGGCTGGGGGCTGACGGGCAGGGTGGCATCTCATCCCGAGCTGTGTCCTCCCCAGACAACACGTCAGAGCGTCTGTCTCCCGGTGGGGTCAGGGCCCCCCCCACCCCCTGGAGGGTGACCCACAGGTCCTCCCCTGTAGGGTGCACGGCCACCCGTGGCCTACCAGGTGGGACACGGCAAGATCCCCGCCATCCTCAACCTAGCTCGTGTTCATTGCTCCATCGTGTCTGGCTCCGCAGCCGGCCAAGCTCCTCTGTCCCCGGGATTCTCCGGGCAAGGATACTGGAGTGGGTGGCCATTTCCTTCTCCAGGGGATCTTCCCTACCCAGGGATCGAACTCGGGTCTCCGGCATTGCAGGCAGATTCTTTACCAACCGAGCCCTCCCAGCCAGCCTCAGAACCCAGCTGGTAGCACCGATATCCTGAGCAGACCATGCTGAGGAAAGCAGGTGACGATGGCCACGCGTGCTGAACGCCCTCTCTGGGGACAGGCCCTGTCCACAGGCCCTTTCCAAGGGAACCACGTTCCCCAACAGCCGTGTGAGGGGGTCCTTCGCTGATCCCCCGATTTCAAGACTGGGGCTCAGAGAGGTTAAGGAACCGGCGGGAGGTCACACAGCTGATCGGTGGGGCTGGGGTGAGCTGAGACCCGCACATGCTTCTCAGGTCCTGTGTACACGGGCAGCGTCGTTGCACACACACGGAGGCACGCCCGCGCGCGCACGGGTCTCGGACGGAGGGCACGCAGGCGAAGCCTGGGGCGGGGGCGGGCCGGGCCGGGGATCCCAGCCCCGCAGCCCGGGGTGCCCGGCTGAGAGCCGCGGCGGGGCTTGCTGGGGCCCCTTTCCTCTGAGGCTTCGGCTCACGCCGGCCTCTTCCTCCCGGGCCGCGGGGGCGCGCGAGAATGCGGGCGGGGGCGCAGGGGGGGCCGAGCCCGCGAGACTCGGGCTCCTGCCCGCCGCGTCCTCCGCGCCGCGCGGCCCAAGGGCTCCGGTGCGGACACGGGCCTGACGTCAGCCCCTGCGGAGGCACAGGCCGCGCCCCACCACCGCCCACCGCGCCCGCCGCGCGCCGACCCCGGGGCCTGTGCTCAGCCCAGTGCGTGCGTGCCAGGTCTCTCAGGGGGTCCCACTCTGTGCGACCCCTGGGCTGCAGCCCGCCAGGCTCCTCTGTGCGACCCCTGGGCTGCAGCCCGCCAGGCTCCTCTGCCCATGAGGTTCTCCAGGCAGTGGCACTGGAGTGGGTCGCCGTGCCCTCCTCCAGGGGCTCTTCCCGACCCAGGGGTGGGACCTGCGTCTCTGGAGTCTCCTGCACTGGCGGGTGAGCGGTTACCGCTCCACCTCCTGCGAAGCCCTCACAGTCTAGAGGGCACAGCGGATCCGGTTAGAACAGCCTCTCTCCGGTCATTCCCAGGGTTGAAGGGAAAGTTACCTTTACTTGTAAGACTTTTATTGGAGTGTGGTTGATTTAGTGTTGGGTTGGTTTTAGGTGTGCAGCAGTGATTCAGTTACACACACACACACACTCTTTTTCAGATTCTTCTCCAGGATGGCTTATCACAGGATATTGAGCCGAGCCTCCTGTGCTCCACAGCAGGCCTGTTGTTTATGCATCCTATATATAATAGCTGACATCTGCTGACCCCAGAACTCCCCGTCCTTACCGCCCCACCCGTTGGCCATCACGAGTCTGTTCTCTGCGCCTGAGTCTGTTTATGCTCCACAGATAAGTTCATTTCTGTCATATTTTAGATTCCACATGTCACTGATATCCCACGGTACTTGTTTTTCTCTTTCTGACTTACTTGTCTGAGTGTTACCATCTCCAGGTCCGTCCATGTTGGTGCAAATGGCATTACTTCATTTCTTAAATGGCTGACCAGTAAACCTATCTTAATTTTTTTTACTGTTTTAAATTATTTTTCCAGGTCTCCTGAGAAATAATGGGCATATGTCATTGTATAAAATTATGGGGGGAGACATAAATTAGGAGTTTGGGATGAATATATACACGCACGGTGTGTATAAAATAAACAACAAAGATTGACTGTACAGCACATTCAATACCTTGCAATAAACCATAATGTAACAAATTTAAAAAGAATACAGATATATACAAATATATCTATAGCTGAATCACTTTGCTATATACCAGAAGCTAACACAGTATTGTAAATTGACTAAACTTCCATTTAAAAATTACCGTGCTCACTTCAGCTGCACATATACTAAAACTGGACAGATCCAGATAAGACTAACATGGCCCAGGCTCAAGGAAATGCAGGAAGCATTCCATATTTTGAGTCTTTCAAAGGGGAACTTCTTGGGACTTCCTTGACGGTCCGGAGGTTGACACTCAGCACTTTCACCTCAGGGGCCCAGGCTCAGTCCCGCACTGGGGAACCCAGACCCCGCAGACTTCAAGGTGTGGCCCAGAAGAAGAATTAAAAAAAGGAAAAAGAAAAGCAGAAATTCTTAATTTTTATGAAGTCTAAATTATCATTCTTTATTAATTTTTGAATTGTGGCTTTGGAGTAATATCAAAGAGGTGTTTGTATTAACTCACAATCAGAAGGACTTTCTGCTAAGCTTCCTTCTAGTAATTTTATATTTTAGATTCCTTGGATGGCTAATTAAAATTTTGAGCTAATGTTGGTTTACTCTGTAAGTTATGAATTAAAGTTTTCCTTTAACATATCAATAAAAATAAATTTAAGATTACCTTTAATGAGACTATTTCAGTTAAGCAGGGAGTCCAGTGGAACTTTCTAAAAAACTGTTATGGAGGGAAGCACATAGACAATAACATTAATGGGGGGGATATAGAAGCAGTTTTGAGAGGACTGGAATTTGGTGACTATCATCCTAGCAGCTGAAAAGGCAAAACGACAGGACACCAAAAGAAACTCCCCGGGTCATTGGGTGCCCGATATGCTACTGGAGGTCAGTGGAGAAATGACTCCAGAAAGAATGAAGGGATGGAGCCAA
>SJYC01124284.1:0-19814 GCA_006408675.1 Madoqua kirkii | reverse complement strand
AAAATCCCACGGGTGGAGGAGCCTGGTGGGCTGCAGTCCATGGGGTCGCTAAGAGTTGGGCACGACTGAGCGACTTCCCTTTCAGTCTTCACTTTCATGCACTGGAGAAGGACATGGCAACCCACTCTGCTGTTCTTGCCTGGAGAGTCCCAGGGACGGGGGAGCCTGGTGGGCTGCCGTCTATGGGGTGGCACAGAGTCGGACACGACTGAAGCGCCTTAGCAGCAGCAGGACTCTGCAAGAGGCGTCTAGTAGGAGCGGTTGGTCACTCAGTCCTGCCTGACTCTGTGCGACCCCATGGACTGCAGCCCGCCAGGCTCCTCTGTCCCTGGGATTCTCCAGGCCAGAACCCTGGAGTGGGCTGCCACGTCCTTCAGTATTCTTGCCTGGAGAACCCTATGGACGGGGGCCTGGCGGGCTGCGGGCCACAGGTGTTCTTTTTTTGGGACAGACAGGGAAGAACACAAGGACACAGTGAGTTTTAACAAAACACAACAAAAAACCTCAAAACTGAAAGCCCACAGGACTCTGGCATTAAAGCATCTGCCTACCATGCAGGAGACCCAGGTTCGATCCCTGGGTCGGGACGGCCCCCTGGAAAAAGAAACGGCACCCCACTCCAGTCCTCTTGCCTGGAGAATCCTACAGACAGAAGAGTCTGGCCAGCTACAGTTCATGGGGTTGCACAGAGTTGGATACGACTGCGCGACTCAACAACAGCAACATTTATAGTCTATACAGGAAGCAAGCTGGTCTATGTGAGATGGAGAAGCGACAAGGACCTGCTGCGTGCTGCAGAGCACACATCCTGGGATAAACCGTAATGGAAAAGAACATTCAGAATGTACACACACACACGCACACACACACACACACAGACAATGGCTTCACAGGGGGCGCCAGTAGTGAAGACCCTGCCTGCCAATGCAGGAGACATAAGAAATGCAGGCTCCATCCGGGTCGGGAAGATGCCCTGGGGGAGGGCATGGCACCCCACGCCCACATTCTTGCCTGGGGAATCCCACGGACAGAGGAGCCTGGCGGGCTACAGTCCATGGGGTCGTAGAGTCAGACACCAGAACAACAAGTACATACATGTATATAAGTGAATCGCTTTGCTGTGTATCAGAAATCAACTGTAAATTAATTTCAAAAAAAAAATTAGAAAAAACCCATCAGACTTCTGCCTCTTGCGTGTTTTCCGGACCCTCCCCACTCCTCATCCACGGTCACTGTTCACCTCATCACCTGGCCCACATCCAGACTGCTCTGTGCCATCTCGGAGACACGTGTGAGGAATCCGCGTGCACAGACGCACACTCGCTGGCCCTTGGGATCCGCATGTCCTCACCCCAGATGGGATGAGATGGCCCCCGGCTCCCAGGGGTCGAGGGGGAACTCGGGATATGGTGGTTAGCATAGAGCGGGGGGCATTCTAGTGTGTGTGAGAGAGAGAGAGAGAGAGTGTGTGTGTGTGTGTGAGGCTGCCAAGGGCTGGGAGGAGGGATGGACAGGGGGACCACAGAGGGCGTTTAGGGCACCGAGATGCTCCGTCTGAGCCCGTCACGGTGTGTCCATGTCATCACACGTCTGTGCAAACCCCCATGATGTGCAATGACAGCCGCGTCATGAACACAGTGCGTGCTCACACACGGGGACGGCACGGCGTCAGCAGGTAACGCGAGGTTTCTCTGTTGTAACAGGTGTATCCGTGTGAGCAACGTCCCGTGTTGCTGGGGGTGTTGACAGCAGGGGGGCTGGGCATGTAGGGGCCAGCAGGTGTAGGGAGCCCTAGTACTTTGCTCAGTTTCTTTTTAATCCATCAGGTTTGCTCAGTTTCCCCTCCTGGGCTTTCTCTCTGTCGGGATCCAGCCAGGACACAATGCTACATTTGCCCGTCATGCCTCCTTAGGTGCCTCTTGGCCCTGCCAGCTTCTGACTTTCCTTGTTTTCTGTTTGTTTGCTTTTTGTTTTTTAATTTTTGGCCTCCGAGTGTTGGGATCTTAGTTCCGTGACCAAGGATGAGACTCGTGCCGTCCGCGTGGGGGGCGCCGAGTCTGAAACACTGGCCGCCCCCACCCCCGCAGGGAAGCCTCCCTTTGCTCAGCTTTGCTGTCAACCTGATTCCTCTGGAAAATGTATTTTTCATTTACAATTTGAAAAAGTTTCATCGCACTTGAAAATATGTGGCTTATCTTCAAATATTTTTTGATATTGATTTTTAACACAACTCCACAGCGGTAAAGAGAACAGACTCTGTGTGATGTCAGTACTGTTAGATCATGAAATTTCTGCACCTCGGTTTACGTCCCCGGGGATGTTCCAGTGTCTCCTAATTTAGTCTATGCACACGTGGCTGGCGTTTGTGTCCTGCTGCCGTGTGACAACTGTATCCGTCCTAATTGTGTTGAATTGGCTCCTGGACTTCTCCAGGTCCACCATATCCTGCTACTTCTCTGTCTATTCACTCTATTAATTTCAAAGAGTTTGGTATTGAAACGCCAAATGAATTCTTACTTTACGTAAAAATAACTGCAATACATGTGGAACTATATGCAACTCTGGGCTTCCCTGGTAGCCCTGCTGGTAAAGAAACCGCCTGCCATGCAGGAGACCCCAGTTCGATTCCTGGCTCGGAAAGATCCCCGGGAAAGGGATAGGCCACCCATTGCAGTATTCTCAGGCCTCTCTAGTGGCTGAGATGGCACAGAATCTGCCTGCAGTGCTGGAGACATGGGTTCAAATGCTGGCTCAGGAAGACTCCCTGGAGAGGAGAGTGGCAAGCCCCTCCATGTTCGTGCCTGGAGAATCGCCATGGACAGAGGAGCCTGGCGGGCCACAGGCCCCAGGGCCACGAAGAGCCGGCCGCGGCTGAGCCCAGCGCGTATGACACGTGTGACTTTGTTCTGTATTTTTCAAGTTTCCTGTAAATGTGTTATCATATTTTCATAATTTAAAGATAAAACATAAGTACAATTTATTATTTTTTAAAAAAAGGAAATACACTGAAAACGGAACAGTGTGAAAAGTGTGGCTGAACCGGCGGTTCTCAATCAGGGGTGCCGGGGCCCCCAGGGAACACCTGGAAGTGCGGGAGAGGCCTGTGGCGGGCACAGCGAGGGGCACACAGCGGTGGCATCCGACGGTGGACCTGCGATGCTGCGCCCCACCACGCACGGGGGCGGCCCGCACCGGACGCCCGCCGGCTCCAGAGGCCTGCGGTGCCCGGCGCGAGGCCCGGCCGACGGCTGCTTGCCAAGGGCCTCGGCGAAGCTGCCCTTTATTTTCATTTAAAAAAAAAATTGTTTTCTCCAGTTAATCTGTTTCTGTTTTCTTCTTCACATATCTATTTATTTATTTGGCTGCGCCAGGTCCTAGTTGTGGCACGTGGAATCTAGTCCCCTGACTGGGGGTTGAACGCTGGGCCCGGGCATTGGGAGCGCAGAGTCTGAGCCACTGGGCCACCAGGGAAGTCCCTCATTTTCATTTTTTAAAACTTTATTGAGGTACAGTTTATTTACAGTGCTGAGCTAACTTCTGCTGCACAGCAAAGTGCCTCACTTATACAGTGTATATATGTTATTTTTCATATTCTTTTCATCATGCTTTATCCTAGGGTATTGAATATAGTTCCCTCTGCTACATACGGTAGGATCAAGATAATATTTTTTTTTCGAGGTAAAATTTTGATGGGATATATTTCTTGGGATAGAGTTTGATGGGATATATTTTTGGGATAAATTTTGATGGGATATGTTTTTTGGGATAAATTTTGATGGGATATATTTTTGGGATAAATTTTGATGGGATATATTTTTGGGGATAAATTTTGATGGGATATGTTTTTTGGGATAAATTTTGATGGGATATATTTTGGGGGATACATTTTGATGGGATATATTTTTGGGGATACATTTTGATGGGATATATTTTTGGGATAAGTTTTGATGGGATATATTTTTGGGGATAAATTTTGATGGGATATATTTTCTGGGATAAATTTTGATGGGATATATTTTTTGGGATAAATTTTGATGGGATATGTTTTTTAAAACCTTTACTGAACTCATTACACTGCTGCATCTGTTTTATGTTTTTGTTTTTCGGCCAAGAGGCACTTGGGATTTTAGCTCCTCAACCAGAGGTTGAACCCGCACCCTGTGCATTGGAAGGCAAAGTCTTAACTGCTGGACTGCCCTGACGCAATATTTGGAAAAATAAAAAATAATGCCATAA
Source organism: Madoqua kirkii (assembly GCA_006408675.1). Taxonomy (NCBI): domain Eukaryota; kingdom Metazoa; phylum Chordata; class Mammalia; order Artiodactyla; family Bovidae; genus Madoqua; species Madoqua kirkii. Next base: position 15,578 of record SJYC01124284.1, on the reverse strand, counting down.
ATCCAGGATGCAGGCAACACCAACATTTATACTCCAGACAGGGTCGGGACTCTGAACGCTGCAGGATTTATCCATTCATTATCCAGCCCAACACACCCGACTCTGTGAGATTCTGTCTCTAGTTAAAATGCAGATATTTTCTTCATCTTGCATTTTTTCCCCATGTATTTGGAAATGTTAAGGAGACGTTGCATTCAAATATCATCTCCCTTGATATCTGCAGCCCCGTTACCACCGCCTCCCCCACTTAAATTTTACACCCAAGCAGAGCGCCTCTCTTGCTTCACCCTGGAACGTCCCCAGGGGCCGCGGAAGGATGGGAAGGGGCAGTTAGAATTCGTGCACGTGGCCACGTGGCCGGGACGGACCCTCGGCTCTCCGAATCCCACGGAGTCTGCACTGAGCTCAAGGCCAGGCAGGACGTATCCCAGCAGAACAGAGGATGGGAACCGGTCTCTGGGACCCAGCCCGGTGCAGCCGGCGTGCTGGAGACAGTCCTTTCCAAAACGCGGAGGAAAGCTTTAACACTAACCATCTGTTTGGCAAGTCGCTATCACCACATTCTGCTCCTGAGCAGTCTCCCCCCTGCAGTTGGAGATTGGTCATTTCGCAACTCTGTTTTGCAAAGGAAGCTGTTTTCTGCCCCACAGACCCTTCTCGCCGGGGTCTTGGAGCCAGTGGCTTTCCATTAAATGCTTACTGGACAAATTCCACGGAGATGTGAATTAATATGAAGGGGGGTTCCCTTTGTCTGGGAGTCTTGCTGAGTGTGTACGTGTGTCTGTGACATTTAACAATACATTGCGTGTGCACTTACATACACGTTTAGCCTTCGGATCGTGGGTGCTGGAGGAGACTCCTGAGAGTCCCTTGGCCTGCAAGGAGATCAAACCAGCCCATCCTGAAGGAAATCAACCCTGAACATTCATTGGAAGGACTGGTGCTGAAGCTCCAATACTCTGGCCACCTGATGCGAAGTGTGGACTCACTGGAAAAGACCCTGATGCTGGGAAAGACTGAAGGCGAGAGGGGAAGGGGGCAGCAGAGGATGAGACGGTTGGATGGCATCAGCGCCTTGACGGGCAGGGGTTGGAGCAAACTCTGGGAGCTGGGGAACAGCAAAGCCTGGCGCTGCAGTCCACGGGGCCACAGCGTCCACGGGGCCACAGCGCCCACGGGGTCACAGCGTCGGACAGACCGAGCGGCTGAGCAGCAGCCGCAAGAGGAATGTGGAGACGGAGTCTGGGCACGACGGCTGCGGGCGCCTGTGGGCCCGGGCCAAGCCATTCACTTCCAAGACTCCACGCGGAAGGCGCTGAATTCACCCCCCGCTTTACGGAGGGACAGCTTGAGGTCAGGGAGTTCTGACGCTGGCTGACGGGGCAGAGCTAGGCCGTGGACCAGGTCTGCGTGGCCCTGGGCGGGTCCCCGGGGCTAACTACTCTGCTCTGCTGCTGCTGAGTCGCTTCAGTCGTGTTTTACGGAGGGACAGCTTGAGGTCAGGGAGTTCTGACGCTGGCTGACGGGGCAGAGCTAGGCCGTGGACCAGGTCTGCGTGGCCCTGGGCGGGTCCCCGGGGCTAACTACTCTGCTCTGCTGCTGCTGAGTCGCTTCAGTCGTGTGCGACTCTGTGCGACCCCACAGATGGCAGCCCACGTCCCTGGGATTCTCCAGGCGAGAGCACTGGAGGGGGTTGCCATTTCCTTCTCCAATGTGTGAAAGTGAAAAGTGAAAGGGAAGTCGCTCAGTCGAGTCCAACTCTTAGCGACCCCACAGACGGCAGCCCACCAGGCTCCCCCGTCCATGGAAGTCTCCAGGCGAGAGCACTGGAGTGGGTGCCCTTACTCTGCTCAGTGGCCCCCAAATGCTCATCCTAACACGCGAGCCTCTGTCCTGGGGTCTGGGCGTGGGGCACTGAGGTCTCCCTCCCAGCGTGTGGTCCTCGGGAGTGCTTGCGGGCTGCCCCGCGGAGCGTGCGACGGTCTCCCGTGCTGTGTCACAGTTCGACGTGAGCACGTCCTCTGGTCAGGGATCCCCGTGACTCGGGGGGCCTCGCCAGGGGGGCAAGCAAGGTGTCACACATGCTGCGGTCTTGTCTGCGGCTCAGGGCCCTCTTCCAAGCACACACATACAGACAGGTGCACACAGACACACACAGGCACACAGAAACACACACAGACACACACACACAAACATACAGACATGTACAGGCACACACACTGACACACAGACACACACAGGCAGACAGAAACACACACAGACATACACAGGCACACACATTGACACACAGACACACACAGACATACACAGGCACACACATTGACAGACAGACACACACACAGACACACACAGACACTTACAGGCACACACACAGACACACAGACACACACAGACACATACAAGGCACACACAGACACACAGACACACACAGACACATACAGGCGCACACACACAGACACACACAGACACATACAGACACACATACAGACATATACAGACACACACAGGCACATACAGGCACACACACAGACACACAGACACACAGAGGCACATACAGGCACACACACACAGACACACAGACACACACAGGCACACACACTGACACACCCAGACACCAGGAGACACATACAGACACACACAGGCACACACAGGCACACAGAAACACACACAGACATACACAGGCACACACACTGACACACAGATTCAGAGACACAGAGAGACACACAGACACATACAGAGACATACAGATACACAAAGACACCTACACACACACACTGACTGACACACACAGACACAAAGAGCCACATGCAGAGACACACACAGATACACACGGACACAAGGAGACACATACAGACACACACACAGACACATACAGACACACACGCACGCACATACAGACACACACGCACGCACTGACAGAGGTAGACGCCCAGGCGCCTGCACGCGAGCACACACAGGCGCGTGAGCACACACAGGCGCGCAGCACAGCGAGGCGGGCTGTAGGCGCGAGCAGGCCCTGCCTCTCCTCTGCCGGCGGTGGGGGCGCCTTCAGCCCCCAGCCCGGCCTCCTGCAGGGAGCCCCACCGCGGCAGGCGCTTCCCCCTCCTCCCAGCAGCAGGGTGTCTCTGGCTCCTCTGTGAGAAGCTTGGGCAGGGCTCACCCCGTCAGGCCAGGCCCAGCGGCGCCCTCTCCCCTCTGTAGGACAGAACCCCGTCAGGGTACTGGCGTCCGTGCCCTCCACTCGGGGGCTCCGCGGAAGACAGAGCGCCGCGGCACGTCAGCTTCGCCTCACGGGGCCTCCCTGGTGGCGCGGCGGTGAGGACGCTGCGCTTCCACTGCAGGGGACACAGGCTCACCCCTTGGGTCAGGGAACTAAGATCCCGCCTGCAGTGAGGCCGAAAACCAAAGTCGTTTCCCAGGCCGTGAACAGCAGCCGGCCAGGGATTCGGGGCCTGCCTGGGGCTGGCTCCTGCCCCTTGTCTCGTTGCAGGGGTCTGCAGGGACCCGCCTCACTAACCTAACGGTGCACAGGGAATTTCTCCTGGAACCAGAGACGCGTCAGAGCTCCAGCGAAAACAGCATGTGTTTTCTCGGGAGAAGACAATTTCCATGATCCTAATCTGGCGGTTGCCAACGTGTCAAAAACAGTTCCTTCCCAGATTCCACGTTCGCTATTTTTGTCACTTCATTCAACAAGTACGTGTCGTTCGTCGCTTCTGCTGGGTTGTGTCTGGAGAGGATGTGGCACTATATCTGTGTTGCTTTTGAAAAGTTCTGGCCACACCGCGCAGCGTGCGGGATCTTAGCTCCCCGAGCAGGGACTGAGCCCGTGGCCCCTGCCGTGGCAGCTCGGAGTCTGAGCGGCTGGGTCGCCGGCGAAGTCTCAAGAATGTGGGACGTTTGAGGAAGTAAAAACGTTTTGGGGCACAGAAAGCATTGCTGAGAGGTGGGGTGGAAATGTGACCCAGCGCAGACAAACCACCCCGCCTCGTGGGGCTCAAACGCTCCTGGGACGAGGAGACAGTCAGAAAATTAACACACCAACGCCACGGTTTCAGGGAGTAACTCTGGAAATGGCCCTCCAAGCTGACGAGGTGGCAGCTGAGACCTGAAGGATGAGACGCAGGATGTCTGGGTCAGGACTTCCCCGGCCACGGGCGGGGAGGCAGGTGTAAAGGCCCTCAGGTGGGTACGCGTCAGCCCCTCAGAGGTCCTTGGACACCATTCGGGACACCGTCTGGAGCTGCGTCTCAGAACACGGAATGACCGCGTGTTTGTGAAGGTCAGTCAGAGGGCTGAGGGCTCTCTGCTTCCTCTCCGCCCATGAGGAGGCCTGGCTTCCTGCCTTCCGGCTCTTGCGGGGGTCAGCTGTGCATTCTCGGGCCAGGCACTTAACCTTTCTGTGCTTCCGTTTCCTTCCTCATAAAATCACTTAGGGGACAGGAGCTAAAACATCTCCAGGTAAGGACAGACGACCCTGTTGGAAAACAGGCAAAAGACCGGTCTTCCCAGACAGAGGAATGGACAAAGAAATTGAGGGACAGAGATGTGATGCAGTATGACTCAACCTTGAAAAAGGAAAGAGGTCCTTCCATCTGGAACCGCACGGGTGAACCCGGAGGACATGATGCTAGGGGACACAGGTCAGGCAAAGGAAAAAAATGCGCATTCCCACGCGTGCGGAATCTGAAAAGGTCAACTCGCAGGAAGCAGAGAGTGGAATGACGGTTACCAGAGAGGGGATATGGGGAAACGGGAGGTGGGCGCCGGGGACAACGGTAAGCTGTGAGGCAGGAAGAGGTCTGGAGGCCTACCATGCGGCACCGAAGCGTCCATCGACAGAGGGATGGGCGAAGGAGATGTGGTCCATACAGACAACGGAATATTACCCCGCTGTCGAAAAGGATGAAATCACGCCGCTTACAACAACGTGGACGGACCTAGAGACGGTCAGACTCAGTGAAGTGAGTCAGACAGAGGAAGACAATGTCCTAAGACAGTACTTGCATGGGGAATCTCAAAGAATTATACAAATAAACTTATTTATAAAACAGACCCACAGACAGAAAAGAACTATGATCACCAAAGAGGAAATGTGGGGGGGGGAGGAGGGACAAATTAGGAGTCTAGGATTAGCAGGTAGAAACTGCTACAGAGAAAATATACAAGGACCTACTGTCTCGCACAGGGAACTGTATTCAGCATTTTGCAATAAACTATATGGGAAAAGAATCTGAAAAAAAAAAAAAAAGAAGGCTTCCCCAGTGGTTCAGTGGTAAGGAATCCACCTGCCAATGCAGGAGACGCGGGTTCGATCCTCGGTTGGGGAAGATCGCTGGGAGGAGGACGCGGCTACCCACTCCAGTGTTCTTGCCTGGAGAGTCCCATGGACAGAGAAGCCTGGTGGGCCACAGCCCATGGGGTCACACAAGACTTGGACACGACTTAGTGAGTAAACAACGACACACACACACATATATACACATATATATACGTACTATAATACATGTAGTATGTATATATAATTATATACATCAGTTATATATACAGCTGAGTCACTCTGATGTACATACACCTGAAACTAACACGACATTGTAAATCCACTATATTTCAGTAAAAATAAATGAAGTAAATAAACAATCAAAAATACTATGCTGAATACTGGACATTTACTGAGAGTAGATTTTAGGGGCTCTCATCGTACAGATAATGGCAACTGTGTGAGAAGCTATGTTACCTGGTTTGCAGCAATCATTTCACTATGTATGTGTGTAGCAAGTCACGTTGTTTGCCTTAAAGATATGCAATGTTTATTTAAAAAATAGAATTTTACAGAGGAGACTTGTCAGACCCCAGAAAGCCTGCTCCTCTTTATAGAAAAAGGAATCGTTACAAGGTTTTCTAGACCACTCTTCATGAACCAGTGAATATTCAAAGGAGACCTAAATTTGAAGCCGGTACCAAAGGCTGTCTCCGTAACACCTGCCACCCAATACAGACTTCCACTTCTGCCAGCCTTAACATTACCTCTGAATTTTCATGAATTTCTGTTTCACAAGAGTAATTGTTTTATATTCACTGGCAGAGGCATACAATAAAGTTCTTAGTATTTAAAAAAAAAATACGAGAGCGAGAAAGAGAGACTTGAACAGATAGTTCACCAAGCAGAGGCAGGCAAACACTTGAATGGGTTCAAATCACAGCCCCCAGGAGGACGGAAATTAGATGCGCTGAAAGACCCCACAGCCGCCGGAAGCCTCGGGAACATCAGCTGCTGACTGCACCAAGGCCTCGGCGACTCTCACCACCGCGGGGCCGGGGCACAGAATGGCACACCCCCAGGAAAACGACAGGTCCATCTCTTCCACAGTTACACATACACTCACCCTTCTATCCAGCTTTCTCAGTCTGAGTTACCTGACCTGCAAAAAAAGGACCTACACAGAAAAACGTGAATGCGAAGGTTTAGAGCCGCCCTACCCTCATGGTCGCCAAAGGCTGGGTGGGCCTCCAGGGTCTTTCATGTACAAGTGACCCATCCCACCGGGGCCTGGCCCATCCACACCGCGAGATGCACCTCGGTAACCGACAGGATGGGGGTTTTGCACTCGGTTCATTGTAACGAGCGTAACTTCAACTCTGAAAACCAAGACGCGCTTCCATTGTGGGAACGTCTCAAGGTGTGTTTGGACAACACAGCGGCTAGAAGCCTCTCCTGCGACCACAGGTCGGGTGAAATCTCGATACACGTCAAGTGTATCTGATCAGATTTATCTTTTAAATGGAGAAGGGCTGCATCCTTGAAACACGCGTGAGATAAACGCAGAACATATTCTTTCTCACTGTGACGTGGGTCACGTTTTGAAGGGGTCATGTCTGCATGCCTTGGGTTAAACGCAAAGGCTGGAAGGCTTCCTACAGGAGAGAAAGTGGTTTGGGGTTGTCCCGGAGGCAGAGCGGTGAAGCTCTGCTCATCAAGTGGGGAAAGATGAATCTGAGGTGCACGTAGGGGGCCTTTCTGGAGCTCTGGGATGGTGCTGCAGGGCTGGGGTCCAGCCGCACTGGAGGAAGGACTCAGGAGGGGAGGGGGAGGGACGCGCAGAGACCGGGAGACGCTCGGGCACCTGAGGCTATAGTAGACCTTGTCCGTCGACAGAGGCGGGTTTCGAGAGAACTGAGTGTGGGTCCTGGTGGGCTGTGTGTCCAGCGGGAGCTCATTCCACGTCTCTGTGCCTCGGTTCCTCCCTGCGTCAATGACGGGAGAAACCCAGTTCCTCTGTCAAGGTCACGGAGCGTGTGCGCTCCCTCGTGTCAGCCTCTGCGAGGCCGTGGACTGCGGCCCGCCAGGCGCCTCTGTGCATGGGATTCTCCAGGCGAGAAGACTGCAGTGGGTTGCCATTTCCTCCTCCAGGGGACCTTCCCGACCCAGGGACTGACCCTCCGGCTCCTGCACTGCAGATGGATTCCTCACCACTGTGTCACCTGGGAAGGCAGCGCAGGGGGCAGCACGTAAAACACGGACCAGCTCCGGCCGCTTTTGCTCCCTTAGAACATGCCGGCGACTGGGGCCTCCCTAGGGGGCCAGATGATGAAGCACTGGCCTTCAGTGCAGGAGACCTGGGTTCGATCGGGAGGAATGGTTCGCTCCCTGGAGGAGGGAATGGCTCCCACGCCAGTGTTCTTGCCTGGAGAACCCCACGGACGGAGCAGCCTGGTGGGCTACAGTCCACGGGGTTGTGCAGGGCCGGACACGACTGAGCAGCTACCACCTCCACCCTGGCGGTGCCGTGGCTGAGACCCTGCGCTTCCAGTGTAGGGGCCCAGGTCTGACCCCTGGTCGGGGAACTACATCTTACTGTATATCTTAAGATGGCAAGATAAGTAAGAACTGTATCTTAGCTGCAACTAAGAGTCTGCAAACCCCAACTGAAAACCACCCGACCCTCAGGCCTCAACAAAGACCGGAGATCCAGCGCCACAGCTGAAACCCCGAGCAGCCAAATCAAAAGCACAACAACACAGAAAACCAACAGACAAAACCCCAAAACAGGCAGTGATCGAGGAAACCGGGAGTGAGTTCACAAACAGCCCGGGAACCCGTGTCCTCGGGAGCACCGAAGAGCTGCAGTCGAGGGAGCTTGAAATCCTGCCACCAGAGCCTTTTGGAGAGCGAGCAGTCCCTCAGTGAGGGAACGCCGCCTCCAGCAACTCGCGCCGCTTACGTGGACTGATGTGAGACCAAACCCAAGTTTAAACTTCCCCAGGCCCCGTGCACTGCAGCCCCGAAACCTGGATCGGGGAGACAGATGGGCGCCCTGACTCCCCTCTCCGTGCCAGCCAGCCTCTTCTCTCCCGCCGGGGCTGGAGCCGGAGGGCTGGCTCCTCGCGGGGCGCTGGTGGTGGCGGGTGGCCGCCATCAGACTGTGGAGGAGCTCGGCGTGGGGGGAGTGCTGGCTCCTCCGCTTCCCAGCTGCGTTCTTGTGCAATTTTCTAAACAGAGGTTTCCAACCCTGTGTGTTGAGGATAAGAACAGTTCCCCTCCCGTAGGCGTCGTCGGAGGATTCGAAGAACTGCCTGGAAGGGAACCAGGAGGGTGTTTGTCTTTCTGGCCTGACGCTCCTGCCCTAGTTTTCAGGCTCCAGCCCAGGGATCAGAAAGCCCAGCCCCCAGAGCCGTCACCGTCTCCGTGCAGCCACCACGGAGAACAGTGCCTCGAAAACTAAACACCGAGTTACCACATGATCCAGTATCCCACTCCTGGGATATATCCAGACGAAGCTCTAATTCGATTCGGCAGATGCCCCTCAGGTGCTCACGCTATTCACAACAGCCGAGACGGGGGAGTAACTCTGCGTCTGCCAGATGAACGATCAGGAAGGTGTGGGACACAGACAATGGAGTATTAGTCAACGGTGAAAAGGAGGCCGTATGGCATCTGCGCAGCGCGGAAGGACCGAGACATCACCCTACGAGGGGAAGCGAGCTAGGAAAGGAAAGTCAGCAGATGACACCCACTCACACGTGGAATCTAAGATACGACACACTCAGACTTGTTTACAAGACACAGAGAGACTCACAGACACAGAGAACGCACTAGTGGTCTCCAAGGGGAAGGGGAGGATCGGGAGTTTGGGGTCAGCTAGCCAAAGCAAACTATTATTTCTGTGTTTAAACTATTATTTCTGTGCTGTGCACCCGAAACTAACACCACGCTGTACCTCAACTAAAGTTCAATAAAGTAAATAAAAAGGGGAACTCACCCTCCCTCCGCTCACACCTGGCGCCATCTACGCTTGTAAATAAAGCTTTATTGGGACACAGCCCTTCCCATTCCTTACAACTGTCCGTGCCCGCTTCTGCCGTCCCAGTGGCAGAGCTGAGTACTTGCCCTTGAGAGGAAGCCTGCCAACACGCGCTCTCGAGACAAGCCCGGTTGCCAGTTCCTAGGCCTCCCTGCAGAGTGCTGTATGCGTGACTCGGCAGCAACATGTATTCCTTGGTGTTCACACCCTTCTGTCTCTTTGCACAGACACAGAGCGTGGCTGGCATTGCGCTGTTTGACACTTTGCCCTCATCACTTCACACCACGTCTTGATCCCGCATTAAGGCACAAAGCTGTTTCTGTTCAGTCGCTCAGTCGTGTCCGACTCTATGCGGCCCCAGGGACCACAAGCACGGCAGGCCCCCCGTGTGTCACCATCTCCCGGAGCTCTGGAGAGCGAGCAGTCCCTCAGTGAGGGAACGCCGCCTCCAGCAACTCGCGCCGCTTACGTGGACTGATGTGAGACCAAACCCAAGTTTAAACTTCCCCAGGCCCCGTGCACTGCAGCCCCGAAACCTGGATCGGGGAGACAGATGGGCGCCCTGACTCCCCTCTCCGTGCCAGCCAGCCTCTTCTCTCCCGCCGGGGCTGGAGCCGGAGGGCTGGCTCCTCGCGGGGCGCTGGTGGTGGCGGGTGGCCGCCATCAGACTGTGGAGGAGCTCGGCGTGGGGGGAGTGCTGGCTCCTCCGCTTCCCAGCTGCGTTCTTGTGCAATTTTCTAAACAGAGGTTTCCAACCCTGTGTGTTGAGGATAAGAACAGTTCCCCTCCCGTAGGCGTCGTCGGAGGATTCGAAGAACTGCCTGGAAGGGAACCAGGAGGGTGTTTGTCTTTCTGGCCTGACGCTCCTGCCCTAGTTTTCAGGCTCCAGCCCAGGGATCAGAAAGCCCAGCCCCCAGAGCCGTCACCGTCTCCGTGCAGCCACCACGGAGAACAGTGCCTCGAAAACTAAACACCGAGTTACCACATGATCCAGTAATCCCACTCCTGGGATATATCCAGACGAAGCTCTAATTCGATTCGGCAGATGCCCCTCAGGTGCTCACGCTATTCACAACAGCCGAGACGGGGGAGTAACTCTGCGTCTGCCAGATGAACGATCAGGAAGGTGTGGGACACAGACAATGGAGTATTAGTCAACGGTGAAAAGGAGGCCGTATGGCATCTGCGCAGCGCGGAAGGACCGAGACATCACCCTACGAGGGGAAGCGAGCTAGGAAAGGAAAGTCAGCAGATGACACCCACTCACACGTGGAATCTAAGATACGACACACTCAGACTTGTTTACAAGACACAGAGAGACTCACAGACACAGAGAACGCACTAGTGGTCTCCAAGGGGAAGGGGAGGATCGGGAGTTTGGGGTCAGCTAGCCAAAGCAAACTATTATTTCTGTGTTTAAACTATTATTTCTGTGCTGTGCACCCGAAACTAACACCACGCTGTACCTCAACTAAAGTTCAATAAAGTAAATAAAAAGGGGAACTCACCCTCCCTCCGCTCACACCTGGCGCCATCTACGCTTGTAAATAAAGCTTTATTGGGACACAGCCCTTCCCATTCCTTACAACTGTCCGTGCCCGCTTCTGCCGTCCCAGTGGCAGAGCTGAGTACTTGCCCTTGAGAGGAAGCCTGCCAACACGCGCTCTCGAGACAAGCCCGGTTGCCAGTTCCTAGGCCTCCCTGCAGAGTGCTGTATGCGTGACTCGGCAGCAACATGTATTCCTTGGTGTTCACACCCTTCTGTCTCTTTGCACAGACACAGAGCGTGGCTGGCATTGCGCTGTTTGACACTTTGCCCTCATCACTTCACACCACGTCTTGATCCCGCATTAAGGCACAAAGCTGTTTCTGTTCAGTCGCTCAGTCGTGTCCGACTCTATGCGGCCCCAGGGACCACAAGCACGGCAGGCCCCCCGTGCGTCACCATCTCCCGGAGCTCACTCAAGCTCACGTCCATCGAGTCGGTGAGGCCATCCAGCCATCTCATCCTCTGTCGCCCCCTTCTCCTCCCGCCTTCAATCTTTCCCAGCACCAGGGTCTCTTCCAATGAGTTGGCTCTTCCCATCAGGTGGCCAGAGTATTGGAGCCTCAGCTTCAGCATGAGTCCTTCCAGTGAATCTTCAGGGTGGATTCTCTTCAGGATGGACGGGTTTGATGTCCTTGCAGGCACAAAGACATTCTGCATTCTTCACGGCTACGGACCGTTCCAGGCGCGGATCTGCTGTGATCTCACAGGCTGACCTCCTGACGCATTTCTGCTGTGTTTCTGCTACAGAAGTAACGGCGATGATGCCCCAGTGCAGCGAGCGACCTACGCCTGCACAGATGTTATTTCACCTGAATTCTGCTCTGACTCTTGGATGAACTCAGGGAGCCGCTGCAGATTCAAGGTTGCGTGCGCTTGTGGTTTAGATTAAGTATTGATCAATGGCCTGCGGGCCAGAGGGAAAATGTGCCTGTGAATTTTGTAGATGCTTGCAAATTCCTCCTCCAGGACGTTGTCCGGGTGAGGACGTGGGATTTCATTCTATATCCCCCGGAAAGTCCACTGCAAAGATGCATGTTCGGGCGGCACAGGGGAAGCCACCGGTCTGTGTGAGGGCTTCAGCCTCTCAGCCTAGCTCCTTTGGGGAGAGTGGGGTGCCATGGGCTGCGGGGGGGGCCAGTGAAGAGCGAAAGACGCTGCCCCTTCCCACCACTCACCCCAAGGCCACGTGTTTCCTCCTGACCGCGGCCCACATGCCCGCGGGACAGCCGGATGGGATTCCCACTAACTCCTAGGAACCACAGACCCAGCCATTCCTGCCGGAATTCACTCACGGGTCTCCAAAGTCCAGACTGTTTGAGTCCTGCAGGGTCTTGTTTAACGAGTCTCTAATATAAGCTTTTTCATCTTTTACTTTTATTGAAGTATTGTGGGTTTACAGTGTTTTAGGTGACGGCGAGTTGATTCAGTTACACATCTGTATCTGCGCTGGTGTTGTTTCGTCACTAAGGTAGTCTGACTTCAACTCCATGGACTGTGGCCCGCCAGGCTCCTCTGTCCGTGGAACTTTCCAGGCAAGAATACTGGAGTGAGCTGCTATTTCCTTCTCCAGGGGATCTTCCCAGTCCAGGAAGGGAACCCTCATCTCCTGCATTGCTGGTGGATTCTTTATCATCACTGCGCCACCTGGGAAGAATTTTTTATGTATCCTATATATTTTATAATTTCCTATCATACATATGTTTTCCATTGTAGATTATTGTAAGATATTGAGTAGAGTTCCCTGTGCTATCCAGTGGGACCTTGTGGGTTATCTATTTATATATAACAGGGTGCACCTGTTCATCTCAAACTTCTAATTTATCCCTCCTCTTTTCACCGTTTGGTACCCAGAAGTTTGTTTTCTATGCCTGTGAGTCATATTTCGGTTTTGTAAGTTTATTTGTATCTTTTATGATTCCACATATAAATGATCTCCTATGACATCTGTCTTCCTCTGAGTCGCCTCACTTGCGATAGTGTGGAGATCTGTAGGTCCTTCCAAGTCGGGGCGAACGGCAGAGCCTCATTCTTTTCACGCTGAGTAGTTTTCCAGTGTGCACATGCCCCACGTCCTCTTTATCCATCCCTCCGTGGACGGGCGTTCGGCCGGCTCCGGCAGCAGTGTTGCAGACAACTTTGGGGCGCGTGTAGCCTTTCAAACCATGTTTTTCTCCAGACTTATGCCCAGGAGTGGGGTCGCAGGATCCTATGTTAATGCTATTTTCAGGTTTTTAAGGAACCTCTGCACTGTTCTCCATAGTGGCTGCACAAATTTGCATTCCCACCAAAGTGTAGGAGGGTTCCCTTCTCCCCACACGCTCTCTAGCATCTATTATTAATATTTGTAGATTTTATGGTGGTTCTAAGATGCTAAGTAAGTGTTCTCCAATCAATTATATGCACATGTTTTCAGACTGTTTCTTGCTTTTTAAACACAAACTTAAAAAAAAAAGAGGTGATTGTGTTAGGTTGCTAGGGCTGTTATAACAAAGTACCACAGACAGGGACTTAGGGGGAGTGGGCCTTCCCACAGAAACTGATTTTCTCCTCATTCTGGCAGCTCAAGATGGAGGTGTCCGCAGCCTCGGTTGCTTCTGAAGACTCTACTTGTAAATGGCCACGGTCTTCTCTCAGCATGCCTATGTTCTAATCACCTCTTTAAAAAATATATTTATTTTTAATGGAAGGATAATTACAACACTGTGTTGGTTTCTGCCATACATCAACAGGGACCAGCCATAGGTATACATATGTCCCCTCCCTCTTGATAATCTCCTCTTTTTATAGGAATACCAGAGAACACTGAAGAACTGATGCTTTCCAGCTGTGGTGCTGGAGAAGATTGTTGAGAGTTCCTTTGACAGCAAGGAGATCCAAGCAATCCATCCTAAAGGAAATCAGTCCTGAATATTCATTGGCAGGACTGATGCTGAAGCTGAAACGCCAATCCTTTGGCCACCTGATGAGAACTGACTCCTTGGAAAAGACCCTGATGCTGGGAAAGATTGAGGGCAGGAGGAGAAGGGGACAACAGAGGATGAGATGGTTGGATGGCATCACTGACTTGATGGACATGAATTTGAGCAGGCTCCGGCAGCTAGTGATGGACAGGGAGGCCTGGCGTGCTGCCGTCCATGGGGTCGCAAAGAGTTGGACACTACTGAGCAACTGAACAACCACAGATGGGATTAAAAGCCTCCTAATGAATCTGTTCTAACGTAATCACCTTTGTTAAAACCTCCAGACACAGTCACATTCGGAGGGACTAGGGGCTAGGACTTAAAAATCTTAGTCTTGGGAGACTCCATTCAAGCCCGAACTGTGGTTTTCCACGAATTGAAGGAAGCAAATGGAAAGACCTCTGCTTTCACGGGACACACTGTAGTGGGTGGGAGAGGACAGGCAACGGAGGATGATTTTAATTCAGCCAGTATTGAACAGCAAACAAATCACGTACATTCATACAGACAGATGGCTAGAGAGACGGACGGACAGATGCCTGCTACACCTTGAAAAGAGGTACAGTTCTCTAACCAAGAGTTACTTCCTTGGACTGAGGTAAGCCTCAAGAGTTTGCGGTTTTTCCAAGTCCATCCCCCTATCAGAGCAGGTGATTCTCTTGCAGTGTGTCTGCCTGTCACCATGGAAACCCCAGAAATGCACCATATGCTTTATAAACATCATCTGATATTTGCAAGGACACAATGAGCTAGAAAAGATTATTCCCCTCGAGCTGAACTGCTGACTCCAAGCCTGCATTTCGTTCCTCACCCTGTAAACACCCCTGGGGCCACCCAGTTCCAGCTGTGACCCCTCCCCTCCCCTCTCCTCCCCTCGCCTGGAGTCCAGAGTCGGAGTTGCTGGGGCTCTCTCCACTCCCTTCCCAGCCCCCCCTTCCCCCTCCAGCTGCGGTTCCCATGGCAACTGTTAAGCCTTTCCGTCCAGCCCACCCCTAGCAGTTAATGAGGCTTAAAAAAAAAATAGGTACTAGATCTGCATATATATTACCTACTTATCTCATTAACAGGTCTCTTAATCATACTGCCTGTATACTACAGGTTGCCATATTAGTAAACATACCCCTAAAACACTGAAGAGTGAGATAAAAATTGAATTTATTTTATATGCAGTAGACAAATAGCTGTGAAAAGAAGAGATGCGAAAAGCAGAGGAGAAAAGGAAAGATATAAGCATCTGAATGCAGAGTTTCAAAGAATAGCAACAAGAGATAAGAAAGCCTTCTTCAGCAATCAATGCAGAGAAATAGAGGAAAAGAACAGAATGGGAAAGACTAGAGATCTCTTCAAGAAAATTAGAGATACCAAGGGAACATTTCATGCAAAGATGGGCTTGATAAAGGACAGAAATGGTCTGGACCTAACAGAAGCAGAAGATATTAGGAAGAGGTGGCAAGAATACACGGAAGAACTGTACAAAAAAGATCTTCACGACCCAGATAATCATGATGATGTGATCACTCATCTAGAGCCAGACATCTTGGAATGTGAAGTCAAGTGGGCCTTAGAAAGCATCACTACCAACAAAGCTAGTGGAGGTGATGGAATTTCAGTGGAGGTGTTTCAAATCCTGAAAGATGATGCTGTGAAAGTGCTGCACTCAATATGCTAGCAAGTTTGGAAAACTCCGCAGTGGCCACAGGAGTGGAAAAGGTCAGTTTTCTTTCCAATTACAAAGAAAGGCAATGCCAAAGAATGCTCAAACTACCT
>SJYC01124281.1:0-26590 GCA_006408675.1 Madoqua kirkii | reverse complement strand
TGCAGCGCTGTGAAATGGAATAAGCATTAAACAAAAAATAAAAATTAAAAAAAAAAAAACAAAACTTTAATGTGTATTATTCTCAGAATCATTCCAAACTTGCCATAGTTTATGATATTTTAGAGTAGTTCTGGTGATATGACGCTAATTTTCAGGTTTGTTGGAATTCAAATTCCAGAGCTTCTCTGGAGTACTTTCTCCACAGACTGACTTTCTGTCTCCTGCAAGAGAATAGCAGAGATTGTCTCTGGCCTGTATTTAGTGGAGGGATCCTTCTAGCTTCTCTTTACTCTATTCTCCAGGAGTATTTGTTACCTAACCCTGTGTGTTTCCAGGCTTTGAGATACAGATATGCTTGTTTTTTTCTTAAATTACTGCCTCAGAAGAATTGCAACTACTTAGTCAGTTTCCACTAGTCCATCTGTTATTCATTCTCTGACATTTTGTTGACATCAGTAGTCTGAAGCCATTTCATATCTTGTTCTTCTTATATCTTCATTTTATTGTGTTATGATTTCAGAAGGAAATAGTAGAAATATTTCCCTATACTGGTAGTTCTAACTAAAAGCTGTATCTTTTTTTAGAGTTTTTCTTTTTTCTTTTTATTCCCCATTTCAAACACTTGAATTTTATTTGTTGTTGTTCATTTGACCATATATTGCTTATTAGTTTTTAATTTTCTTTTTTAATGTTAAAGTCAAGGAATGATGGGCAAATGAACCCACATTCCAGCAGTGTATTTCTCTGGTCAGGGGAAATTATATATGGTAATAGTTCTTTTTTTTAATTTTTAATATTTCCTAGATATTACAACTATACCATTTTCTATAAGAATATCTAATTAAAGTGACCCAAATAACTTTTTTATTCCATATTTTCCATTACTGTGTATTTTTAAAATAATTTAAAGAAAATGGTTAACTCAAAAAAATTAATTACCTTAGTTTTTATATTAAAAAATTCGGAGTACATTTTTGAATTAAAGTATTGAAAAGAATGGCTATAAACTATAGTAATGCATCATGGAGTGAAATTTTACTGAGAATAAAATGCTGAAAAAAATACAAATCAAAGTGACTGAAATTTAGGAATTAGGCTATGTGAAAGTCACAGTGCTTCTTTAAAGATATTTGTTCAGAGGTTTAAAACCAGGATATTGCCTGCAATTGCAAGGGGTTACGAAGTTAAAGCTGACAGGCTTGACTCAAATGACTTAGACTTTCAACAACCAACCTTCACATTCTAACTTCCAGAACTTGGTGGGAGGGTCTCCCTTGGGGAAATTGTAAGTATCAAGCTCTGTTCTTGTTTGCATGTTCTTCATAATAATCCCTAGATTTGTCCTTGGTGGGGACTGGAGGCTGTAGAAATCCAGGGGAGGATTATTATTAGCATTGTTATTTAAAAGCAGAGTAAACAAATACCAAGGAATTCACTGCAGGGAGTATAAGGCCTTGAGCTTTGAGATATGAGGGTTCAAACGGGATTTTCAAAATTATATTGCTGAGTTTGTTAACAGAACAGACATGGATTAAAAAAAAAAATGATGTAAGGTGCTGAATGGTATTCTCTAAAGCAGCTCTCACCACACCCTCCAAAAGTGAGTATTCTCAATTTACAGGGAACATTTTTATAACTTATGCTAGTTCAAATTCATTTCATCTTGTTTGATTTTATCCATACTATTCCACTTTATCTCATGATAAGTCACTCAGATTTCCCTAAGCCTAAGTCATTAACCTTTGAGATAAACATTTTTAGAATTTACTAGTGATACTTAATATATTTAAATTAGCAGTTGAATTTCTGTACTAAACCCATCTCCTTTTATGTATATGCAACTGTGTCTTATGCAGCCTTAAGTTTTCCTCTCTGGACTTCTCAGAGATATCTGATAGTTCATTTGTTGTTGTTTAGTTACTAATTCATGTTCAGCTATTTTCAGGACACCATCAACTGAGGCCTGATGTGTTCCACTGTCTACTGGAGGAGGTTACCATCTCCTTCTCTAGGGGCTTTTCCTGACCTAGGAATCGAATCTGCATCTCCTGCATTAGCAAGTGGATTCTTTACTGTTGAGCCACCAGGGAAGCCTAATATTTCATTAAGTAGCTTTAAATAGAACATTTGTTGATTTTTTGTTGTCGTGTATAAAACAAATTCATCCTCATAGTAGAAAAAAAAAAGGAAAATGCAGTAAAATGCATGAAAAAAAGCTATCTCTAATCTTATGATTTTCAAAGATCCAATTGTTGCAAGAAAGAAACTGGAGCTGGAGATCATGGTCACATTCAAGGTCACATCTGAGTCCCTGGGACAGCTGTCAAACGTGGGTTCTTGGCTGACTCCATGTAGGAAAGGATCAAGAGGGGACCATAGGAAAATGAAAGAAGATACATACTCTATAGAGAGGGTCTGGGACATCTCAAAAGGTGAGAGTCACCAGGTTACAGGGTTGTCAGTTTTCATGCTGCTGTTTAGCTACTAAGTCATGTCTAACTCTTTGTGACCCCACACTGTAGCCTGCCAGGATCCTCTGTCCATGGGATTTCTCAGAGAAATGTATTGGAGTGATTTGCCATCTCCTTCTCTAAAAGACTCTTCCTGACCCAGGGATGGAATCCAGGTCTCCAGTATTGACATGTGGGTTCTTTACCACTAGTGCCACCTGGGAAGCCTGTGTATATCTTAGCTTGACCAAAACGTTTGCTTGGATTTTCCTGTAGGAGGTTATGAACCCAAACAAACTTTGTGGCCAACTCAATATTGACTTTTTCTACAACAATTCAGAGAAAGTTACATACAGTATGCTATTTAAGTTTAAATTCACCACAGCACTCTTCTATAAATAAGGAATCTACCAATGCTGCTGGGGCAGGGGATAGCCCTCCACTGACATGGCAGGTTGCCTTCCAAGAACCCTCAGAGAAGCCCAAGGCTCTGCTCATGTCCCCAAAGGTTTGAGCTGCTAGGACTTCTGTGCTTTTCTAAACAGTGTGCACTATTACTGCTTAACTCTGTTAGGAACTTTGTGTTGGAGAAGGCAACAGCACCCCACTCCAGTACTCTGGCCTGGAAAATACCATGGACGGAGGAGCCTGGTAGGCTGCAGTCCACGGGGTCGCTAGGAGTCTGACAGGACTGAATGACTTCACTTTCGCTTTTCACTCTCATGCACTAGAGAAGGAAATGGCAACCCACTCCAGTATTCTTGCCTGGAGAATCCAGGGACGGGGGAGCCTGGTGGGCTGCCCTCTCTGGGGTCTCACGGAGTCGGACACGACTGAGGCGACATAGCAGTAGCAGCAGTATAGTGCTTCCTGGTGGCTCAGTGGTAAAGAATCCGTCTACTTATGCAGGAAACACAGAAGATGAGGGTTCAGTTCTTGGGTTGGGAAGATTCCCCTGGAGAAGGAAATGGAAGCCCATTCTAGTATTCTTGCCTGAAAAATCCCATGATTGGAGAAGGCTGGTGAGCTACAGTCTACAGGGTCACATTCGGACATGACTTAGTGACTAAGCACAACTATAGTGCAGTTAGTCAAGGAATTTTAATATTGATAAGAATATTATCTAATCAATAGCCCATATTCAAATTTCACCAATAATCTCAATAATGTTCTTTACACTGACCTTATTTCCAGGCTTCAAATCACATTATACCTTGAATTTAGTACCATGATAGGACTCACTAGGCCTTTTAATCCAAAACTGCTTTGCATCTCTTTTTTTGTATTTCATGAAATAGTTTAAAAAATACAAACAGCATTGGCCTGTTCCTTGCTTGGGTCTCCTCACAGTTAGATTTGGGTTACTTACTTGTCAGGGATACAACAAAGTACTAGACACTACAGAATATTGATTTTCCATTATTAGTCATATTAACTTGGATCATTTGGCTAAAGTATGTCTTCCATGTTGATTTAAATTTAAATCTTATTTTTCTTTTTGAAATAATGCTTTAGTGAGGAGATGGTTTGAGTCTATCTAAATATCCAGATATCCAGTTCCTCATCAAATGTTTGCCTCTGTTAATAATTCATGCTGAAATAATTATATATGATGATTACAAAGTGGTGATTTTTCTAATCCCACCGTGCCTTCTACATTCATTAGCACTTTTTGTGCTATAAGATAGAACTTTCCTTTCATTGTATTTATATATTTATTTGTCTATTTATGTGTTCCTTACAAAGAAAAGGGAGAAGAATAGATATCAAATTGCCAACATCTGTTGAATCATAGAAAAAACAAGAGAGTTTCAGAAAAACATCTTCTGCTTTTTCGACTGTGCCAAAGTCTTTGTGTGGATCACAACAAACTGTAGAAAATTCTTCAAGAGATTGGAATTCTGGACCACCTTACTTGCTTCCTGAGGAACCTGTATTCAGGTCAAGAAATGTCAGTTAGAACCCGACATGGAACAATGAACTGGTTCCAAACTGGGAAAGGAGTCCCTCAAGGCTGTGTATTGTCACTCTGCCTATTTCATTTTGATGCAGAGTACATCATGCAGAATGCCAGGCTGGATGAAGAATAAACTGGAATCAAGATTGCAGGGAGAAACATCAATAACCTCAGATATGCAAATGACACCACTCTTGGTGAAGAGAAACTAAAGAGACACTTGATGAAAGTGAAAGAGGAGGGTGAAAAAGCTGACTTAACACTTAACATTCAAAAATGAAGATAATGTCATCTGATCCTACCACTTCATGGCAAATAGATGGGGAAACAATGGAAACAGTGAGAGACTTTATTTTCTTGTACTCCAAAATCACTGCAGATTGTGACTGCAGCTATGAAATTAAAAGACATTTGCTCCTTGGAATAAAAGCTGTGACAAACTGAGACAGCGTATTAAAAAGCAGAGACAATACTTTGCCAGCAAAAGTCCGTTTAGTCAAAGCTATGGTTTTTCCAGTAGTCATGTATGGTTGTGACAGTTGGACTATAAAGAAAGCTGAGCACCAAAGAACTGTTGCTTTTGAACTATGGCATTGGAGAAGACTCTTGAGAGTCCCTTGGACTGCAAGGAGATCAAACCAGTTAATCCTAAAGGAAATCAATCTTGAATATTCTTTAGAAGGACTAATGCTGAAGCTAAAATACCAATACTTTGGCCACCTGATGGGAAGAACTGACTCATTGGAAAAAACCCTGATGCTGGGAAAGATTGAAGGCAGGGAGGAGAAGGGGACCACAAAGGATGAGATGGTTGGATGGCCTCTCTGACTTGACCGAGATGAGTTTTAGCATGCTCTGGGAGTTGGTGATGGACAGGTAAGCCTGGTGGGCTACAGTCCATGGGGTCTCAAAGAGTCAGATACAACTGAGCAATTGAACTGAACTGAACTATCAGTAATAAATCATGGATTTTTTGCTTACGAGA
This sequence comes from Madoqua kirkii, assembly GCA_006408675.1. Classification (NCBI taxonomy): domain Eukaryota; kingdom Metazoa; phylum Chordata; class Mammalia; order Artiodactyla; family Bovidae; genus Madoqua; species Madoqua kirkii. The sequence continues at coordinate 21,198 of SJYC01124281.1, read as the reverse complement.
TGAATATTTTATGGCTTTTTCAGGTAACCTTCTTTCAGATAGAGTTTTCCTGAAGTTCATGGATGAAATTCAGCCAAGTTACTTTCCAGAAAAGCCAGGTTTGGAACTTCTGTCACTTGTGTATTAAAATGCTTAGTGGTTGTGGTTTAGTCACTAAGTTGTATCTGACTCTTGCGACTCCTTGTGTTGTATCCTGCCAGGCTCCTCTGTTCATGGGATTGTCCAGGCAAGAATGGGTGAGTGGGTTGCCATTTCCTTCTCCAGGGCATCTTCCTGGACCCTGGAATTGAACCCGGATCTCCTACACTGCAGGCAGATTCTTTACTGACTAAACTATAAAGACATTCTTAAAATGTGTACCTCACTTATTTTCTAGTATTTGAGAGTGATCAATACAATGAGTGAAACATGAAAATCGATTGACATTTTATTTACTAACAAATTGCAAGTAATTTTTTTTCATACTTACATTAATATGCTCACTTTTGTCTTTTTTACTTTGGACTATTGATATTTTTCTGACTGATTTTTAAAGGATGTGTATTTTGACATACAATTAAAATATCTTTTCCTGCCAATCATACTTGTCAATATTTACAAAAGATCCTGCAGCTCAGGAAGTTTCTCTAACCCTCCTTTTAGAAAATTATCAAGAGGATGGCCAGACTCCAATCTACCTGTCTGAAACCCAAGCCCCTGGTGTCTTATTTACTGTTTGCAACCTGATTTCTTGTGCAGACAGAGGCCTCTGTTGGCACGTCACCTGACTGCTGATTTGTGCTTTATCCCTGGACAGTGTAACTCCAGTTAGCTTCAACTCTGTTCTGTAGCCTGAGGATAAGTCCTGTTTTAAGTCCCTTATTCCCTCAAGGTACAATAGCCTTGGGTTCTGCTTGTCTTGAAGGGAAATTCTGACAAGTAGAACGTACATTTGGAAGAATATAGATTGTATTTGCATTCCAACCAAACCTGTGGTGCTTCATCTAGATTAGAAGTTCTCAGCATGTGGCTCTGAAAGCTTCTCAGGTGATCAGCAAGATTAAGATAGTTCTCATAATAAAATTAAGATTCCATCTTTCTTCTTCACTCTCATCCTTTCACATGTATACAGTGGAATTTTCCAGAGGCTATTTGATTTCTGATATTACAACAAATTGGAGATAAAACACATATGAGAACCAGCCATCTTCTGTTCAATCACTAAATAGAACTACAAAATGTAAAACAATGATACTCTTCTCACTGGAACTGCCTTTTAAATAAAGTAGTCATTCTGCATTAAAATATTCTGCTAGCATTAGGATTTAATTGACTTTTTTTACATTTATATTTTTAATAAATTCATTTTAAGTTTAATATCTAACATGTTAAATATAAAATCCACATGAGTGAATGTAATTAGCAGTTAGAATTTTAAAATGAAAAACAATTCTGTCACCTTCCTGCTGAAAAGTCGTCTATAACTACACTGCACATATAAATTCTTAGTAATTGTTAGAATTCTACACTGTGTGAACTGACTTATGCCTGTACGAGTAGCCTCTACTCAACTCACTTTCTCTCTGGAAATGTTATTTACACTAGTCTTCTTTCAGATCCTCTAGTTTCTTTCCAACTAGAGGAGCTTTACAGACGTTCCCTTCATCAGGAACATCCCCCTAATATCTTGCACGGCTATCTCATCTCTCTTCCTTGGAGGTACCATTTTTGGATTACTATCCATTCTTTAATTACACTTTCTCTCTCTCTCTCTCTCTCTCTCTTTTTTTAAACACTTTTTCCATATAGACCTTGTTAATTTAATAAGCATATATCAAGGAACACAAGGACTTGAAGAAAACAAGTTCTTGTGCATGGCTGATACTCCCTGGGTAACTGTACTGCTTTACTATTCACTGCTCTCTCTGGTTTCCCATTCTTTTCCAAAATCTGAGGAAGAGAGAACTCATTCTCTTGTTAGTTTCATCAAAATTTCATATTAAAAAATTTTTTTTTGTAATGTTATTCTGTGCTTAGTCATTCAGTCATATCCAATTGTTCCAAACCTATGGACTGTAGCCCTGGGAATTCTCCAGGCAAGAAGAATGGAGTAGGTTGTCATGCCCTCCTATAGGGGACCTTCTCAACCCAGGGATCCAATCCAGGTCTCCCACACTGCAGGCGGATTCTTTACCATCTAAGCCACCAGGGAAGCCCAAGAAATACTGGAGTTTTTGTAATGTTAGCTATGGTTAATGAGAGAATTCTAAAATTCCCCCAGAGTTAATGCCCTCTGTATATTCTTTCTAAATATATTCATTTATTTACACTGAATTACAAGTACCTCGGGACATGAAGAAAAAAAAATATATATATACATATACATATACATATATGTGTGTGTGTATATATATATATATATACATGCCAAACACACACATGCCCACACACAGTCAGCACACAAATACTTAGAAATATAAGTTATCCTACCTAAGATCATGGCATCTGGTCCCATCACTTTATGGCAAATACAGAGGAAAACATGAAAAGAGTGACAAACTTTATTTTCTTGGTCTCTAAAATCACTGCAGATGGTGGCTGCAGCTATGAAATTAAAAGATACTTACTCCTTGGTGGGGGCGGAGGGGGGGGAAGCTATGACCAACCTAGACAATATATTAAAAAACAGAAATATTACTTTGCCAACAAAGATCCATCTAGTCAAAACTATGGTTTTTCCAGTTGTCATGTATGGATGTGACAGTTGGACCATAAAGAAGGCTGAGTGCCAAATAATTGATCTTTTTGAACTGTGGTGTTGAAGAAGACTCTTGAGAGTCCCTTGGACAGCAAGGAGATCAAATGAGTCAATCCTAAAGGAAATTAATTCTGAATATTCATTGGAAGGACTAATGATGAAGATGAAACTCCAATATTTTGGTCACCTGATGTGAAGAGTCAACACATTAGAAAAGAGCTGATGCTGGGAAAGATTGAAGACAGGAGAAGGGGATGACAGAGAATGGGATGGTTGGATGGCTTTACCAACTCGATGGACATAAGTTTGAGCAAACTCCATGAGATGGTGAAGGACAGAGAAGCCTGGTGTGCTACAGTCCATGGGATGGCAAAGTCAGACACTACCAAAGAACAATAACAACAAGTAATGATTTGTAATCATTTATGTATAAAAATCTAAATACTTACAATATGCCATTTGTGTTTAGACCTGTTTTCATTATGACCATTATGAAGCATTTGTTAACTGACAAGTGAAGTCAATGAAAATTTGTAATGGATAAGCCTGGAATGCTATGATAAAGAAAGAGTAACCAGATGTGCCAAAATTCTTGCTGGATTTTTCACTTCTGAAATAATGGGTAGTTTAAATGGACCTATAAAAGAAGACATGGCTTAGAAGATTGAAAGGAGGGAGTAAAACCACTGGAGGACACAGTTTATTAAAGGCATGATTAAAGATGCAGAGAAGTCTCTGATTTGTTTGTAGATATCTCAGGGTACTTGGAATTGACTAGGATTTCTACACTTAGAAATAACATGGAAGTATCAAACAAGTAGATCAACTGCCACCACAGAGTTACAGATCCACTTTGAAGAAGAAAATGTCAATTTACAACTCTCTTTCTTTTTGTACATTCCTCAGTTTTTCATTCAAGAAGGCATATGCAGACAGAAAGTTCAGTGCTTTTCTGGTATCTGAAGTCATTTTAGTCATGGAAAAAGATTTGCCAAACCAATTTCTATTAAGATGTACATAATTTTGGTACACATTAACTTCTCCTAGAAAAAAATTTGTTTTGAAAAGCGACTTGATGAATACCTGAGGGATGTATGATTGCTATAAAAGACGGCGGTGATAGCAAATAAAACTCTAGTGACAAGTTCTTTCTAACTCTCTCAAATGACATATACAGGTACTGTTCTTCATCCTTTGCTTTCTACAGTACAGAACTTTAACCAAGTGGCAGGCAAACATACTACTTGTGAACTGCGCATATTGATATGTTTGTTCAAACTACTTTCTCTAAGTGGTAGCCCCTATATGGTAGTAGGAAAAGCTTTTTGAGTCCAGCAGAAGTGAGAGTGAGTCCTGCTTCACTCCCTTCCCACCTTGAGCTCCCTACATTCTCACTGATACTGTTTCCTCTTCTGTAAATGAGAATAATAGATACTTGTGCACATAGTGGGCACTTTGTATGTTAGCTAGTTTGAGGGTCATTATAGTTGTATAATAGATATCACAATGATATAAATGTGACTGATCAATATGTATAGATCTTTATATACAACATCTGATTCTGCCTCTGTACATAACATATTAGATATATTATATATAGCATATATACTGCCCTCATTTCCTTTTCTGTATTTGTTCATCTAAGCTATCTATGCAATTACAACATTTCTCAATCAGAAGGGACAGTGGCCACAGACACTGGGAAGGTCATCTTTGTGCCTACCAGCTGCTATTAGCTCTATGTTTAATTAAATTCAAGGCCCATATTAAATAAAACTTCCTCCTTGATATTGTTATTAATACCATCCGTTGGTTATAACACTGGATTCCCACAACACCTTTTCACATGTCTATTTTATTTTGATAATTGAACACTTTTTAATTAACCTATTTCCCATGTTATAATTTTCATATGCCACCCCCCAAGTAAACTCTAATCATTTTGAAAACAGGGAGTCTGTCATACTTCTTTCATAACTCCTAATGTCAAGGGAAATATCCACATATGAAATATACTTCAAAATATTTGCTGAATTTTATTGAAATGAATCAGCTAGGAATGAGGATGATACTGACATTACTCTTCAATCAAAACTGGCCCTCTTTTCACTCCTACCTCTGCTGGCTCTGTACCTAGTCAGTGACCCATGTGCATTGGCCATTGGTTTTATGATTGTGCCATCATGCCAGAATAGAAAGAACTTGTTTTTTTCTCATGTTCAGTGCAATCGGCTCTCCTATTCTGAAGTGGAATAAGTTTCCTGGTATGATTGCTTTTGAAGAGGAACATTTCTATGAGAAAAAGCTGGAAAGAGTTCACTCCTGCTCTGACTGCATTTTTTAATCATCACTGTTTGCCCCTCCAGTGCGTCTGCCCATTTCCAAAGCCAGGCTTGTGATTTTGATGCACCATCATGGCTAAATACAGTATATCATTTCAGCAGGCTCTTCACATTGTGTTATTGTTAATGATGCTTTTTATTTACCAGAACCATAGGCAATATGATATTACTCTCATTCAGTGAGCCCAGCAGGAGACTTTTTAAAAGTGTAATGCATTTGCTCTAATGTCTCTGATCAGGTGGATCCGGCCTGGAAGAACTCCAAGTTGGATAATTACATTTTTGCTACCTATAATTTCCACCACCTTTTTGAGAGCTTGTCGCATTCTTCTCTTTTCACACTTCAAATGTATGTGGTGTTTGCTGAACACTATTTTAAAAAGAAAATAAAATCAGCCAGTCTTAACATCCAGGAGGTAAGGAAAAGTTATGGAGAGGTTAATGGAGAGGTCAGAATAGATGCTTGAAGGGACATCCTTGAACTTTGTCTTTATTTCTCTTCATTCCTTCAAAATTCATATCCTTTTTTACCCTTTGTCATGACCTCATATTCTCTCACTTTTAGACAAACAGCATTATCATGCTATTATGACTTTCCCAATAATAAGAGGAAGTGATCTAGTAGGATTATCCTTACTGAAGCACACACATTATGCTTCATAATTTGTCCAGAGGAGTTTAAACTTTATACATGAAAACTAATAGAAGGATCAAAGTGTCACATAAAGGGACTGATTTCCAAAGGCCAGAAATGAGAGACTGTGTCCTATGAAAAAGAGATCCTCCATGTGGGGAGTGCAGTGCATGCACCTAAATTCCCTCTCATGCTTACACTCTGGAATTCCACTGATTTTCAAGGTAAAAAGAAATACTAGATTCTACATTTCATTGTCTCTAATAGGTTACATTAGCATACAAGGCTTTTTGCACAGAGGTATGACAGGGTCAGGAAGAATATTTTTAATGTTTCTAATATAAGAGTTCTCAGAGGCAGCCATTTTTTAAAGAGTAAAAGCATCTCAAGTCAAATAATGAAGGTGAATGACTAAGCTGAGTAATAATATCTGAGTACAAAAAGGTACTACCTTGAGATCCATAAAGTAACACTAATTTTCAATCCTGCCTGATAGAATTAGAAAGGGTGCCATGGCAGGGTATCAATCCTTGCGTCATAGTTACGTGAAGGCACAGCTTTTAAAGGTAAACTCTTCCTTGAATGACTAATGCCCATTTCAATAGTGTGTCATATTTTTGTTTTTAATGGATATACATGATGTGCTGTTACTCCTTGCATATGTCTCCCTTCCCTTTGGAGGACTTGGGTGACCACAGCATCCCTATAATCCATGTCAGCCTATCCAGATGCCTCCCCTTCAGATCACATGCAGTTCACCATCTAGACAATTGCTCAGCTGACGATGAGAGCAAGTAGACCACTGTAACGCAGGAGCCCAGCATATATTTATGGAACATCAATTTAATCTGTAATATTATAGCTGTCAATGTCATCTGGTGTAGGTTTTATTTTATATGTTTTCCCTTTTCTCCTTTTTGCTATGCCTTGATTTTGTTAATTCTATGCAGGTTTATGAGGGAGTTTGCTATAGATTGAATGTGGTCACCTGTCTTTGCTTTCCTGATATCACAGTTTAACATTCGGCTTATATACAAAGTTGCCATTTGTTTGTTTGGTTTGCTTTTTGATCACCTGGTTTAACAGTCATTGCTTGTGAGTTTCACGGATTTCTTGTTGCACTGGCAGTAAATTTGACTCATATTATCAATCTAGCATCTGTGCTTATAATACTGGTGTGAGTTACTGTGACCTTTGAACACCATCATCCTGTGACTTCTGGTATTTCCTAGTTGGTTTCAGTACCACAAAAAATAGCCCATTAATGACATGTCTGAAATCTTTGCCTTGAAATGTCTTCCCATTCTATGACTCTCTTTGACAATCAGAATTCTTCTGAATTTATTTCTACTGCCTTTTCTAATGTCACCATTTGAGTAAATGTTGCCACTTTTTTAAAGCATGATTCACCAGCCTTCCAACTTTTGCCATCATGTTTTCCTTCAGAAGTTGTATCCATACGTATAGAGTTAGTCCTACTAGACTAACTGTGACTCAGTAGTCCTACCGCAACCACTAGTCATACTGTTCTGCTAGTTTACTATCCTCTGGAGCAACAGCTGAAGAAGTTTTTAAATAAGATCCTAGACAGTAAATGTTTTAGACTTTGTGGGCTGCATGAGGTCTTTTTTGGTCAGTCTTTGGCTTATTATTATTTGTGGGTTTTGTTGTTGTTGTTGATTTATTTTAACAACTCTTTGAAAATGTTTTAAAAAAAAGTGTGGTATAGGCCACTCAAAAAAGTTGTACTGATTCTTGTACTAAATACCAAAGGAAGGAAAAATATTGGATTCTTATTCTGTATATAGGCCAAGAAGACTGAGGAGAGATGATGAATCATTACCATTAAAAATTAAAGAGATAAAATGATGACTTTAGTATAAGTAATTTTACTAGGAAAATTCCCTTTTTTAGTAAATAACAGTTACTCTCTAACTTTTCTGTTTTGTGTGACTTTTCTTTTTATCTTCTGCTTCAAACAGAGTCAATATACCCTTGGCCTTCTACAAAGATTTTAAATAGTCCCAAGTGCCTGTTATTTTCTTTCATATCAAGTAGAATGTGTTTGTAGTTTCTCCTTAGAGAATAAACCCGTCTTGAGTTGACTTGTATTTGGACTGGACTTCATGAGTAGGCTGTGTTGAATAAAGTACTTTACAACACAGCCATGAGATAAGACAACTTTCAAAATGCTTTTCACACTCTTGCTGTTCCCACTCTTCTCAAGTTACTATTTTAGATCTTGAAGGGTTTGGTTTTCTCTTTGCAAATTCATATTTAATGGAAGATATTAGCACCATAACCTGTATTATCTGTCACTTGGCTTAGTCATATTGGCAGACAGATCTTTTGGAGAAGTCTTTGCAGAAGAGAAAATGTAACAAAGTGAAACAAAAAAAAGGATGCAGGACTGTTCTGAGAAAGAGATGGGGAAATGACCAGCAAACAATCTATGACCAAGCATTTGCTCCTCTGAAATTTCTTCAAGAATTCCCATTTCTTAGTAAGGATTATTGGTTACAAACTATCATAAATTTACTGCTATTCAGAACAGTGAAGCCCAGGAAGGACCATGACATTCCAGAGACACTTTTGTGTCTTTGTAGCTATTGAAAAGCCAAAGACAGTCTACCACCAATCTGCTACCTGGGAAATCTCTGCTGTCCTCCACCAAATTCAGGAAAAAGAATAACCTGGTAAAGAAAGATTCTCCTTCTTAGCTTATGGAATAAATAAGTCAGAAAACACACTCAGGCATACCCAAGCAGAAGGAGAAATTTTCTTGGCTTGTGAAACATCTCCAAAGAATAAAACTATGAATTTATATTATTAAACTTCAAAGGGCATGGATGTGGTAAAATAATGGAGGCATGTGACTGAAAAGGGATTCTGATTTTTACAATATGGGATAGGCAATTTGAAGAGCTCATTTGAAATTTCTAAGACTATATATTCAGTGTCTATTTCATTAATTTGAGTTATTTGTTACCATTTTAAAAATTCAACTAGTGCTTCAGGCTGTCTTTCAGTTTTCTGTGCTTCTTTTGGTGCCTAGCATAGGACTTGTCCATTGCATAGATTCAAGGTGATATGTTGAAAAATTGATTAAATTTTATTCTAAAGCTACGCTTGGACTTCATAAATCTCTTCCATCTCAAATTTGTTATTCTGAATACATGAAAAATAAAAAAGGCGATATACTCACTTTGTCCTGCTTCAGTCATTCATTGTCCTTGCATCAAGTACAGAAATTTATTTTGTTTAATCAGCCCCAATCAAGCAATCTCTCTAACCAATTAACCTTTCAGGTTATTTCCCTCTTATTTCTGAAAATTTGTCTTCAGCTGTCTTATTTCAAGGTGTTCAGAAAGAGCCAAAGTGATACAGTGGGGTAGTGTAATAAACAGATGGAAAAGGGAAAAGGTGGTAATTTAATTAGTAGAAATATGAAGAATACCATATATCCTCCCACTCTGACACTGTAAACACACACACACATAATCTTTCTTATAGTTATCTGTTCTGAAATTCTAACCAATAGACAGATATCCATGCATTTAGAATGCTCACATCTCAGATCCTAATCAGGTGAATAGCACCTAGAAAATGCCTTGTCAAGAGGGTTGAAGCTAGAGGGAGACATACTGCAGACATTTCACAAGGTATAAGAAAGAGGAATGGAGGGGCGACTTGGCAATATGATAAAGCATTCCTTTTGTTGATACTCCCTCATTAAATGTATCTTATGACAACATGTTTTAAAATAATAGGCATATACAATGTTTTCTGGTATCCATTTAGCACAAATGGCATTAAAATGAAGTTGCTCAGTTGTATCCAACTCTGCGACCCTATGGACAGTAGCCTGCTAGGCTCCTCTGTCCATGAGACTTTCCAGGCAAGAATACTAGAGTGGATTGCCATGCCCTGCTCCAAGGATTCTTCCTGACACAGGGATCAAACCTGCACCTTCAATGACTCTGCCTTGCAGGCCGATTCTTTACCGCTGAGCCACAAAGGAAGTCCTCAAAATGTTACATATTAAAGTGTGTGTGTGTGTGTGTGTGTGTGTGTGTGTGTGTGTGTGTGTGTATTTTAATAAGTGAAAAAAGGCAATGTGAAAGGAACAGAAGCAACCTTTCTGGTTTTATAACTATTTTGAAGAAACATTACAATATGCTTTTTTAAAAAGACCCAATAAAATGGCATTTTCTCTACGTTTGTATGACATAAGGTCACTTTGCTTCATAATCTAAAAATTTTAGATTTAAATTTTTAAAGTTTTAAAATTTCTGTCTGCATTGACAATCTCACCACTCTGAGCCATTCTTACTTAGTTTATCTTTGTTTTATGGTTAAATGTTTTTGCTGGGAATTCTAAACCTTTGGGAACATAATAAAGACGGAATATCCAAGGAGCATTCTCTTTCATGATAGCAAAACTCCAAGACGATGCTCATCAAATAATTGTGAGCCTTGAAAAACATTCAAAAGTCACAGTTTTCAATGATATGTAGAATAATTCAATCTAACATCAGCATTACATCTGTGGTAGACAATTTTCAGCAGTAAAATGTCATCGTCTCTCTTTAACTTGGGGGTGTTGGAAGTTTTTGTCTCCATTTCACCAGACAGAGTACAAAACATTGTGACATGCTTAATATTTCTTCCGCCAAGATGTCCACTCCGATTCCTCACCCTTTACAGAGTTGTTGATTTCATCCTGCATTTAGCTGCCAAAAAAGCGATTGCGTGTGCAGCACCAGTAACAAAGTGAAAATGAATTATGCATCAGAAGAAACTGCATTTGAGTAAAAAAACTTAGACTTCAGCATCTTCAAATTACAATATGATTTAAGAAGGAATACATTTAAGGAGATAGCAATGGACTGAGGTGAAGGGGTCAGCATTGGCCCGGTTTAATATAATTTAGTTTTCAATTATTTATTTTTTAAAGAGCTACTAAGCACACTGAATCTCTTTAATGGCAATGTCAAAAGTATGGAGACTGGAGAAAAGCCATGAATAATAGTGACAGATTGTTATGCATGGTAATGTTACAGGGCTTCTGCAAAGGAAGCGTTCACTGGAGCAGGGAGAACCGACAGGGAGCAGCCTGCTGTGAAAGCAAGGATGTGGCTTCTTTCCCAGGGCTGTGAGGACAACTGAACTCCACTTCCTCTGACATCTAACAGGCTTTGTCAAAGAGGCCATTAAACCAGTGTGTTTATATGAATCCTGTACTCCTCTTTTGACAGGTGGGACATATAATTGTTTGTTTAAATTGTCCACCTTTAATTTTATTGACAGTAAAAAAGATTCAGTAAATTTTTCCTGACATATTTTAAGAAACCATGCAGTGACTAGAACAGTAAAAAGTGCCTGGAAGACATGGGGCAACAATTTGCCCATCCTTCAGGAAACTAATCGTCAAGGGAAGAGATTAGATCCAATAGTACAAAATATAGATTGTATAAATGTTGAAGAATCTGGTGCAAATTAAAAGCATTTATTAATATGCAGGAAGAAGGAAAGGATCATAGTAAAGTAGAAGCTGGTCTCAAATAAGGGATTCCCATGTTTACTAATCAATTTGCCAAGAGTTCTGCTCCCCTCAGCCCATTATTCACATTTACTCTCTTGCAAAAACATCACTGACTGAGAAGAAACCCTCACCACTGTGGTGTTTCTCACCTATGGGATAGCACTTCACTTCTCCAATAACCACTCTCACTTGGGAAGAGCAAATCTCTGGCTCTGCTGAGTAGTCACTCTGCCACACCTACAGAATCCTTTGGATGCTAGAGGTATTAGGATTTTCATTCTCTCCCATTTCCATACCATTTCTTCCTCCTCCTTCTCTGTTTCAGAACAACTTGCCACACCAGCCTAGTCTTTCCTGGCTCAGTGCCAAGTAACAAAGGCAGTGTCATATGGGGGAGAAAAAAAAAAAAAAAAAAAAAACAGAATTAGGAGGCAGGATAGTCTTGGCTCCTACATATTTATTTAGACAACTTTAAGACTTTGTTTCTTCAACTTTTAACTGAACAGATTGGTTAAATCAGTGGTTTAAAAGCATATACATACACACTATACTCACACACACACATGTACACAGACATACACATATATATTACACATATATATCCTTTTAGTAACAAAAATATTTATCTTTTCAAAGGTTTCCCTCCCCCCCCCCCAAACCCCAAGTATTGTAATAGGAGTAGAGGCAAGAATGAGGACTGGTGCTCAACTTTCTTCTCATTCCTAACTGTACTTCCTGAGAGTTCTATAGGGCAGAACTGTATTCTCCTGGGCCTTCCCTGAGTTTCAAAGAGCAGACATGAACAGTCACAAATTAGGGAATTCTCTGCCCTAATATCTATAGGCTGGCACAATTTCTTGCAAGCTCTCAACTTCTTGGGTTTCCTGCATACTATAAAACATTTTATTCTTAACCATTATTATCTTAAGCTCCATTCTACTACCATCTATATTTGTTTTTTAAGCAAAACATGGTGAGGGAAAAAAGCTAAAAGTAAAGAAATATTAAAGAAAATTGTTTATACAGAATGAAAAGTTTTCCTTTACCTTTCCAATTCTGGATGATTTAATCATTAAACTGACATAAGACAGTTTCACAGGAAACACAATGTTGCATGTATGAGAGCTCCATTAGAATACAAAGCCCAAAGGTGGTCAAATAATCCAGGCTTCTGTGCCTTTTTGAGTTAAGGAGAGGGAGTTGAAGTTCACCATTTTGAAGGAGAAGAAAGACAATTTACATGAAAATTTGAAGAGCAAAGAGTAAGCAATTGTTTATCATACCATTCAGAGACAAAGGGACACAGAGTTTGTTGTGAATAAACAGTCATTGTTAGTTTCTACCAATAGACCAGACCTAGTTCTAGATAGCTATCCCTACTTACAGTTCTCTTCCTTTTCTCTTTTATAGATTGTTTTCAGGTAGTTAAGGGTAAGGTAAAAGCTCTTCCTGAATATTTTGTTTCTTAAAAATAATCAGCCTAAAAAAATCCTGATGCCAGTGAGAAACATTTTGAGGTGGTAAAGTTTCCCCCCTTTATAAGAGGAAGGAGAAATGGGTAAAGGGTGCATCTGTTTACCATTTCACTATGGATCAAATGCCAGGGGCAAGTGACAGGCCACCGAAAGTATTTATTTCAATTTCTTTTTTACAATTATGCATGAAGAAGGCAATGCTTTTATGTCTTTAGTATATTCTGTTTTGGGGGAAGATTGCCAAACATGTGGTACTTAAGCCAAGTCTCCCCAAAACTGAGTTCCTCCATTTTATGCTTAACCTCTCCATCTAAAACTTTTTATTTTCTTTCTTATACTGTAAGCATTTCCCTCAAAATTGAGAAGTATCAAAGAAAAGGGGAGATTGAAAACAAGAAGGACCCTCCTGGATACAAAATGCCCTCCGTATACCCCATTTCTTGCCTGTAGAAAAAGGCTGTAGTCTCCTGGGTCTTCCCTGAATTTCAAAGGCAGGCACAACAGTTACAAGTTAGGGAGGTGAGCAAATGCAGAGAAAGGAAAAGCAATGACAATAGTTCAGTGATAAAACAAAGTTCTAGTTCCTTCTCAAGAGATTTACATAACAGTATCAGGAATATCTTTGAGTTCTTCAGAAACTAAACCTCCCTGCCCTCTACCACCCAGGTGCAAGACACTGAGTCTAAAACCATAGAATCTAGAATGGCTGGAACTAGAAGGAGATTCCTGAAACACCATCCTGTTATTTCAATACCTACCCTGCAACTGTTATGTTGTAGCCACACTTTTTGGGAAACAAACTCACTTAGAAGGACGGTGCAGATAGTGGAGTGCAGTTTATTACACTGGTGGGCCTAATGTAGAGTCTCTTCTTAGCCAAGGCCAACCAATTTTTGTGAAAACCTTACATACCCTAATTGTACATGCCTAAACTAAGATCATGGCATCTGGTCCCATCACTTCATGGCAAATAGATGGGGAAACAATGGCTGACTTAATTTTTCTGGGCTCCAAAATTACTGTAGATGATAATTGCAGCCACTAAATTAAAAGACTCTTACTCCTTGGAAGAAAAGTTATGACCAACCTAGAAAGCATGTTCAAAAACAGAGACATTACTTTGCTGACTAAGGTCCGTCTAGTCAAGGCTATGGTTTTTCCTGTGGTCATGTATGGATGTGAGAGTTGGACTATAAAGAAAGCTGAGTGCCAAAGAATTGATGCTTTTGAACTATTGTGCTGGAGAGGACCCTTGAGAGTCTCTTGGACTGTAAGGGGATCCAACCAGTCCAAAGGAGATCAGTTCTGGTTGTTCATTGGAAGGACTGATGCTGAAGCTGAAACTCCAATACTTTGGCCACCTGATGTGAAGAATTGACTCATTTGAAAAAACCTTGATGGTGGGAAAGATTGAGGGCAGGAAGAGAAGGGGATGGGAGAGGATGAGATGGTTGGATGGCATCACCGAATCAATGAACATGGGTTTGGGTAGACTCCAGGAGTTGGTGATGGACAGGGAGGCATGGAATGCTGTGGTTCATGGGCTCGTAAAGAGTAGGACACGACTGAGCAACTGAACTGAACTGACACCCTCCTCCCCAAATTCCCTGAAACTGGTCTGAACAAATTAAAAGAAAGATACAATCAAAATTAACCTGTGCTTTATATGCCTTAAGCCTAGGTAGTTAACAGTGGACAGTTATCAACAGGTCTGTGGTCATACCACAATAAGCATAATAGAATGCATGATTCTATTTGTTTACACAGAATAATTAGGGTATTTTTTAGGGGTCTAGAGAATCTAAGTATGAGCCCTTGGTGCTCTTCCTTCTGGGAGTCTGTTTTTCCAGTTGGTATGTCGTTTCCACAGATATTGGACATACAGCTCAAAGTCCACAGTGCAGCCCAAGATGGAATCCTGCTTTCAAAATGGAGCCTGTTCTGTCTGTTTCCTCTTTCAGCCACACCCAAATATTGCCTTTAAAAACACTCCTAAAAACCATGGGGAGGTTGATTCTTTTGAGCAATACACTTCCCCTTCCCATACTCCTTGTGCTAAGTCGCCTCAGTCATGTCTGATTCTTTGTGACCCTATGGATCACCAGGCCCCTCTGTCCATGGAACTTCTCATATTCCTTGGTGCCCTGCCAATAAAGGCTTTACTTTCCTTTATCACAGCTCAATAACAGTACTTGGCTTTGTTGCGTGGTGGACAAGTGGACCCAAAGTTTGGTTCTGTAACAATGCTGAAAAAAAAATCGCTACTTAATTGTGAAAATATGTGACAGTAGCTGAAAGTAAAACTAAGTTCTTCATCTCTAAGAAACATGAGGCTCTATCGACTTTTTAAAAACATTATATTTTGTATTAGGGTATAGCCAATTAGGCAGAGAACCTCATGAGAAATGCTGGGCTGGAATAAACACAAGCTGGAATCAAGATTGCCGGGAGAAATATCAATAACGTCAGATATGCAGATGACACCACCTTATGGCAAAAAGTGAAGAGGAACTAAAAAGCTTCTTGATGAAAGTAAAAGTGGAGAGTGAAAAAGTTAGCTTAAAGCTTAGCATTCAAAAAATAAGATCATGGCATCTTGTCCCATCACTTCATGGGAAATAGATGGGTAAACAGTGGAAACAGTTGCAGAGTTTATCTTTTTGGACCCGTAAATCACTGCAGATGGTGACTGCAGCCATAAAATTAAACGACACTTAAACCTTGGAAGGAAAGTTATGACTATCTTAGAAAGCATATTAAAAAGCAGAGACATTACCTTGCCAAAAAAGGTCTGTCTAGTCAAGGCTATGATTTTTCCTGTGGTCATGTATGGATGTGAGAATTGTACTGTGAAGAAAGCTAAATGCCGAAGAATTGATGCTTTTGGACTGTGGTATTGGAGAAGACTCTTGAGAGTCCCTTGGACTGCAAGGAGATCCAACCAGTGCATTCTAAAGGAGATCAGTCCTGGTTCTTCATTGGAAGGACTGATGTTGAAGCTGAAACTCCAATACTTTGGTCACCTGATGCAAAGAGATGATTCATTTGAAAAGACCCTGATGTTGGGAAAGATTGAGGGCAGGAGGAGAAGGGGATGGCAAAGGATGAGATGGTTGGGTGGCATCACTGACTTGATGGACATGAGTTTGGGTAGACTCTGGGAGTTGGTGATGGTCAGGGAGGCCTGGCATGCTACAGTTCATGGGATCACAAAGAGTCAAACACGACTGATTGACTGAACTGAACTGAACTGATGCATGTAAGGAAATGAGAGGAATTGTGTATTCATCTTAATCAATTAATTAATTCTCAGTATACAATGTAACTTGTCAAAGGTAACTTTGACTTAAGGGAGACTTTGGGATCTTTTCTGAGTTGATGATGCCTAAATCATATTCTCCAAGATTCTCTTGAATGACACACTTTTTAAAAAAAAACTCTTAAACAGAGCAAATTATTCTACACAATCTGAAGAGTCATTGGGGGACAGATGCAGCTACTCTTACCCAATGATCACCATCTAGTATTATAACCAGAAGAATGTAATGATCAGACCTCATATTGCCAATCTGATTCTTCTGTTCTCTCTTAATAATTCACCCCTATCCCTGCTCCTTGGACTAAAACCAGGGGAAAGGTTATGAAATAATTGAAATAATTCTTGTTTTTTTTTTTAATATAAAACTTTTCCAGAAAAAAAAAACTCTTAAACAGAGCAAATTATTCTACACAATCTGAAGAGTCATTGGGGGACAGATGCAGCTACTCTTACCCAATGATCACCATCTAGTATTATAACCAGAAGAATGTAATGATCAGACCTCATATTGCCAATCTGATTCTTCTGTTCTCTCTTAATAATTCACCCCTATCCCTGCTCCTTGGACTAAAACCAGGGGAAAGGTTATGAAATAATTGAAATAATTCTTGTTTTTTTTTTTAATATAAAACTTTTCCAGAAAGCTTTTCTGCATTTTGTCGTTTGGGTAGAGATGCCCCTTCCCAAGTCACTTTGACATTCAACCTAACAGCTGGATAGCACTAAAGTAATCCTAAAGATCTGCTTGTTAGAGAGAACTTTGTCATTTGAGAAAATCACAGTTTAAAAACAAAATAATAAAACATAAATAAAATAGGGAAAACAAAAAAATATATAAAAATAGAAAGTCATAGTGACAGAAAAACATGTTTCTTGTTACTATTATAAAATTCTTCATTGTGACCACATAATTTATGAGGAGGTTGTGGCATCACCTTCAAAATAGGTAGCCTGTTTTGAAGCATAAATCTGGCCTCCAAATTTGCAGACCACTGCAAAACCAACCAAAATGTTTGGTTTTGTGATGTTGATTGTCCTTCTCTTGTGATAATATAAATGAAGGATGTTGAATCACTGAAAAACATTAATGCTTATTCAATAAAATATTTACATTTGCAGATTTCAAAGATAAAAGAAAGGAAAAAGTATGGAATTTCCTAAACAAAGTCAAATGAAATATCTTCAGTTTAAGAAAATAAGAAGAAAGACAATATAATGTGTCAACCGAAAAAAGGTTCACAACCTAAAAGTTGAGCTATGTTTTATTCAGCAGAAAGTTTTTAGACTTAAGCTTGAGAGATAGCATCTCAAGGAAACCTGAGAAAACTACTCCAAGGAAGTAAAGGGTAGAGCCAGGTTATATATGTTTTGCCAGAAAGGGAAGGTAGTTTGAATATAAAGTTATTGTTAATTAAAGAAAACTAGATAGCCCAAGGTAAGGAATTTAGTGTTTTTCTATAAATGGGAAGATTCAAGAATCTAGACTCACTGAAATCATTCCTAAGTCAATCAATCAATCAATCCTCAGGGTTCACCATAGGAAGTAACTGAAATCTGATGGCTGCTAGATGGCAGGTATTCTTCTCTTTTCTGAGTTTTCTTAGGGGTCACCAGATCGCACTGGAGGGCTACAATTGTTGATGAATATGACATCCTTGTTTACTGATATGATTATGACATCCTTGTTTACTGATATGACAGGAAATAATTCATTTCTCAAATACAATACAAAGGATTGTACAATACAAGTACAATAAAATTACACGAGCATTTGGGTAGAACATGTAGCTCTTCCCCTGTTGAAGGTTTTTACTCTTGTTGTTTTTTTCTTCTCTTTCTCTATAAAGAGATTTATTCACATTATCACAATCTGTTAGAGTTACATCTCCACTCCATATGCTAAATCTCACCTGTTCAGAGTGAAGACTAGTTTTTATTCTCCACCTACTCATTTTTCATTAAGACAAGGAAAGTATTTACATATTTGTATGGTAAAAATCTAGCCAGTCAACAGTAGAATCAATACTAATCATGGCTTTTAAAGTTACTGAGGCAGATGATATCCTTGTCAGTGTCCTAAGGATTTCAGAGTTGGAGTCTATGATACTATTGATATAGTGAGGTTGGCCATAAGTGCTGAATTCAACTCCTGAAAATAGATTGTCATGAGCTGGCAACATTAGAAAGTTTTGTTGTTTTTGGTGCTTGAGAAAGTGATGAATTGAGGAAGTGTGACAATTTGCCTTTTCTCCTTTCCTCTATCTTTCGAGGGCTTCTTTCATCAGCATATTTTTTTTTTTAATGCCTTGAATGCAGATGGCTACTTCCTGCTGAGCTAGTCAAAGTGCATTACATACATTATCTCTCATTTGTCCTCCTCTAATCCTGTGTTTGATACATGTCAAAGGAATCAAAGGACTGTCCTTTTATTTTTAATTGAAGAAAAGATTGGGGTTACACAAAAGAAAAGTACAGAAGAATGATTTTTCCAAGATGGCAGTCAACTTTGGAATTCACTTATAATCCAGGAAAAGAGAGGAAAAAAAAAACTTATTTGATTTCCTTACTATTGTTCACCAGTAGTCTACTTACCTTTTTTCAAAACCTGAAAAGGCTGCTCTTCTTGTTTTTCTTGTCTTGAAGTGGGTTCTAGTTCATGAAGAGTAAACACGAGTGATTTCACTTTCTGGTTGAAAAGATCCTCCTTGTTTGTCCAGCTCTTCTCCATCAGTGGGTATTTAGACCAGAGTCATCACAGCTCTGAGAGAAAACACACTCACAAATGGGGTGTCCATGTGAAAGAGGAATATAAAGTCACAGTGATTTGGGGATTATTTGTTATACCACGTACATTTAGTCTATTTTACTAGTATTTAAACATAATGAAATGATAACCTTCTACTACTTAAAATGTATTTGTAATCAAAAAGTGTGCAAATGAACAAAAAGGTGCATCCCCATCAGACAAATAAGTTAATTCCAATAATGTAGATTTCTACAAATCAATGAAGTAAGTATATGTTGCTACAGGGTATTATTGCCAATATTTTTTCTATAGTAAAAGCAATAAATTGTGCTGAATTTTCTTGATGTAAAAACAATGCATGCAAGTTGAAAACAACTATGGAATACAAAGAAAGCACAAATAAGAAAATAAAAGCTATCTATTCCTCCACATCCAGAGATAACAACTCTTATTATTTAGGGGCAGTTTATAGCAATTTTTAGAAAAATGAATATTAGTGTAGTTGTTACACTTCTTTCTGGTTCCTGCAACAAAAACTAAAAAGGTGAAAAAATACCAGAAAAGAAAGCTGTCCACATATATTCTAGCTCTGACTTGAACTTTAGTTTACAAAGCTGTTAACATCTCGCTAACTTTTTTTTGGCAGTTGACATTTCTATTTTTGTTCCTCTTCTTGAGATTTCAACTTCATAACCTTTGCTTATGCTTTTATTATTTGTCTTTAAGTTCAATCCACTAAAAATAATTAGCTAGAAGTCAAGTCATCAAATAATTAATTCCTCAAATTACTATTTCACCAATGTTGTAACAGATTAAAGATGAATCTATAAAAATTTCACCAGGAATACTTGAAAAATATAGTCATAAAAGTATATTTTACTATCAATAAAAATGCTGGCATTTACTTTTCTGTTTTATTTTTCTTTCATGTTTTTTTTTAGCTTTCATTTTGCTTAGTCACTCAGTAATGTCCAACTCTTTGCAACTACATGGACTGTCTTCCGTCAGGTTCCTCTGTCTGTGGGGATTCTCCAGACAAGAATACTGGAGTGGGTCACCATGCCCTTCTCCAGGATCTTCCCAACACAGGGATTGAACTGGGGCTTCCTTCATTGCTCGTGGATTCTTTAGTAGCTGAGCTACCAGGGAAGCCTAAGTTTTCACTGGTGACTGTCTAACTTTTTATTCATTTTTCATTTTATCAACATTCTTTTTTCTTAGTAGAAGGATTACTGTGATTTTCAAGCAGCCTGATATTTTAAAAGTTTGCAGTTATATTTAATAAATTTAAAAATTGTGGTTGTAATTGTAGTGGGGGTCAGTCAATGAGTCAGTCAGTTCAGTGCCTCAGTCATATCTGACTCTGTGACCCCATGAATCGCAGCACGCCAGGCCTCCCTGTCCATCACCAACTCCCGGAATTCACTCAGATTCACTTCCATCAAGTCAGTGATGCCATCCAGCTATCTCATCTTCTGTTGTCCCCTTCTCCTCCTGCCCTCAATCTCTCCCAGCACCAGAGTCTTTTCCAATGAATCAACTCTTTGAGAGGTGGTCAGAGTACTGGAGTTTCAGCTTTAGCATCATTCTTTCCAAAGAAATCCCAGGGCTGATCTCCTTTAGAATGGACTGCTTGGATCTCCTTGCAGCGCAAGGGACTCTCAAGAGTCTTCTCCAACACCACAGTTCAAAAGCATCAACTCTTCGATACTCAGCCTTCTTCACAGTCCAACTCTCACATCCATACATGACCACAGGAAAAACCATAGCCTTGACTAGATGGACCTTTGTTGGCAAAGTAATGTCTCTGCTTTTGAATATGCTATCTAGGTTGGTCATAACTTTTCTTCCAAGGAGTAAGAGTCTTTTAATTTTATGGCTGCAGTCCATCTACAGTGATTTTGGAGCCCAGAAAAATAGTCTGACACAGTTTCCAGTTTCCCCATCTATTTCCCATGAAGTGATGGAACCAGATGCCATGATCTTCGTTTTCTGCATGTTGAGCTTTAAGCCAACTTTTCCACTCTCCACTTTCACTTTCATCAAGAGGCTTTTTAGTTTCTCTTCACTTTCTGCCATAAAAGTAGTGTCATATTCATATCTGAGGTGGTGGTACTTATTATTTCTGGAAATATTTGCTTACTCTTTTGAGTGATTAAAATCTTTGCTGGAGCTTTGTGGAAACTATTAATTACCAAGTGAAATTAGTCCAAATGTGTTAGCTAGCACTCAAAATTTAGTAACTTCTACTGTGAGAAAATTTCTGGATACTTCTTTCAAGTATTTTTGAAGTTAAAAATAATTAAATTCAATACTTAAGTAAAATATATTTTAAATTAACATAATCATATTTAGGTAAGTTTTAAGTTTATATCTGCATAAAGATGTGTATAAGAGACA
>SJYC01124280.1:0-10749 GCA_006408675.1 Madoqua kirkii | reverse complement strand
GGAATTCAAGAATAAAAGAATTCAAAAATAAAATTTTAAAACATTTAACTTTTAAAAACTCAAAAATCTGTTCAAAAATTCTTACAAGAATAAGAGGTAGCTCAGACAGTCCATGTAAAATGCCAAAATCTTAATAGGAGAGACTTTTCTAGAGAAAAAAATGGAAGCGCGGGGAGGAAATTATTGATTGACTCATTGACAGCTTAAAGTTTAGTTAACTGTTTATGACTAAACTTTCTAGAGTTTTGATTTTGTATTATCCAGACATTTACAGACTTAGATTTTGGTTTGCTTAGGTAAGCCACCATGGCCATATCAGTTTAATGGCCTCTGCACTTAATTAATTTAACAAAATACTGATCTGTTTTATAATTTTATTATGTTTAGCTTATTTCACTGTTTTTGTAAATGTTTCAAGCCAAGTATAGTTAATATTCATAAAAAGTGAATTTAATTATCATTAATCTAAATTGAAATTCCTATTAAAACTTCTGGAAGCAGCAATTAAAACCATTAGCATATTGTATTCTTGGTTAATGGATTCTTTGTTGAATTGCTTCATTATCTCCTTTCCCAGTTCCCATCACCCTTTAAACTGAAATTTACCACCAAACGACCAACTATCAAACAAAATAGAGAACAATAGCAGCAACAATGAAACTAGATTGGATTGTTTCAGTTCCTATCTAATAAAACACAACATGGGACACAATGTTTAGACCAGTTTGATAATGCATTACTTAATTGCACAGAACTGCTTCCCTCTAAAGTGACTTGCTTCATGCACTTACTGTTCTCACCTGGTTTGGAAATTTTGCTCATCATATGTATTCAGCATTCTTGTAAAAGATCCTTTTGTATCTGGTATAGATACTGGTAGTTGGGGACATAAGCTCTGTTTATCAGGGGTTTATCATTGTGGAGAAAAACAATAAATAGACATGCAAAATTCTTACATAATGTGTTTTCTATTTTAACTGAAGTTGTTTATGAAGCATAATAAAGAAGAATCAAATACCGTTTTTCAACAAACCCTTCCATCCTCCAGTGTTTATTGACTCCCTTCACGGTATCATTTCTCCTATGACATCAAGGCATTTTGGACATGTTGCTCCTCTAGCTTGGTCCTTCCTTGGTATCTCCATACTTAGTTTTGTCTTTCTTTTGTTTGAAGATGATTTTCCTGCTATCCTTCTACTCTAAGACTAGATATCATCATTGTAAACAGGACTTACCTAATGACCCTCTCTAAATTAGCAAATATACCATTCAACTAATCTCTATTATATCACTGTTTTAGAATATGGTTTTGTTGTCTCTGTTCAGTTGCTCAGCCATGTTCAACTCTGTGATGCCAAGGATTGCAGTACACCAGGATTCCCTGTCCTTCACTATCTCCCGGAGTTTATATCTGGTATAGATACTGTTAGTTGAGGTCATGGGACAGTTGCTAAAACTCACATCCATTGAACTGGTGATGCCAACCAACCATTTCATCTTCTTCTCCTGCCTTCAATCTTTCTCAGCATCAAGGTCTTTTTCAATGAGTGGGCTCATCACATCAGCTGGCCAAAGTACTGGAGCTTCAGTTTCAGCATCAGTCCTTCCAATGAATACTCATGATTGATATCATTTAGGACTGAGATTTGGCTTGATCTTGCTGTCCAGGGGACTCTCAAGACTCTTCAACACCACAGGTCAAAACTTCAGTTGTTTTGTGCTCAGTTTTCTTTATGGTCCAATTCTCACATCCATACATGACTACTGGAAAAATCATAGCTTTGACTAGATGGACCTTTGTCAGCAAAGTGATGTCTCTGCTTTTTAATATGCTGTTTGGCTTTTATTTCAAGGAACAAATCTGGTTCCTCTGCCCTTTCTAAATTCAGCTTGTTTATCTGGAAGTTTTCATTTCACACAGTGCTGAAACTTTGCTTAAAAGATTTTGAGCATTACTTTGCTAACATGTGAAATGAGTGAAATTGTATGGTAGTTTGAACATTCTTTGGCATTGCCTTTTTTTTGGAATTGGAATGAAAACTGAACTTTGCCAGTCCTGTGGCCACTGCTGAGTTTTCCAAATTTGTTGGCATATTGAGTGCAACACTTTAACAGCATCATCTTTCAGGATTTGAAATAGCTCAGCTGGACTTCTGTCACCTCCTCTAGTTTTGGTCATAGTAATGTTTCCCATGACCCACTTGAATTCACACTCCAATATGCCTGGCTCTTGGTGAGTGATCACACAGTTGTGGTTATCCAGGTCATTAGGACTTCTGTAAAGTTCTTCTGTGTATTCTTGCCACCTCATCTAAATATCTTCTGCTTCAGTTAGGTTCATACTGTTTCTGTCCTTTATCATGCCCATCTTTGCATGAAATGTTCCCTTGGTATCTCTAATTTTCTTGAAGAGATCTCTTGACTTTCCCATTCTATTGTTTTCCCTCTATTTCTTTGTGCTATTCACTTAGGAATGCTTTCTTGTCACTTTGTCATTCTTTGAAACTCTGCATTCAAATGAGTATGTATCTCCTTTTCTCCTTTGCCTTACACTTCTCTTTTTTTCTCAGTTTTGTAAGGCCTTCTCAGACAACCATTTTGCATTTTTGTATTTCTTTTTCTTGTGGAAGATTTTTATCACCACCTCCTGTACAATGTCATGAACCTCTGTTCATAGTTCTTCAGGGACTTTATCTATCAGATCTAATCCTTTAAATCTACTTGTGACTTCCACTGTATAATTGTAAGGGGTTTGATTTAGGTTATGCCTGAATAGTCTAGTGGTTTTCCCTACTTTCTTCAATTTAAGTCTCAGTTTTGCAATAAGGAGTTCATGATCTAAGTCACAGTCAGCTTCTGGTCTTGTTTCTACTGATTTTATATATAGCTTTTCCATCTTTAGCTGCAAACAACATAATCAATCTGATTTCAATGTTGACAGTCTGGTCATGTCCCTTGTAGAGCTGTCTCTTGCATTGTTGGAAAAGGTGTTTGCTATGATCAGTTCATTCTCTTGTCAAAACTCTGTTAGCCTTTTTCTTGCTTCATTATGTACTCCAAGGCCAAACTTGCCTGTTACTCTAAATATCTCTTGACTTCCTACTTTTGCATTCCAGTCTCCTTTGGTGAAAAGGACATCTTTTGTGGTGTTAGATCTAGAAAGTCTTGTAGGTCTTCATAGAACAGTTGAACTTTGTTCTTAGGCATTAATGGTTGGGATATAGATTTGGACTGCTGTGATGTTGAATGGTTTGTCTTGGAAATGAACCTAGATGATTTTGTTGTTTTTGAGATTACATCCAAATATTGTTTTTCAGACTCTTTGTTGACTATAAGGGTTAATTAATCTTTTCTAAGGGATTCTTGCCCACAGTAGTAGATATAATGGTCACTGAAACTTAATTCCTCCATTCCCATCCATTTTAGTTTGCTGTTCACTCTTGCCATCACCTGTTTGACCACATCCAATTTACCTTGATTCATGGACCTACCATTCTAGGTTCCTATGCAATATTGTTCTTTATGACATCAGACTTTACTTTCACCACCAGACATATCCACAACAGGCATCATTTCTTCTTTGGCTCAACATTTTCATTCATCCTAAATGAAGAGCTATTTTTTTACTCTTCTCCAGTAGCATATTGGGCACCTATCAACTTGGGAGGTTCATCTTTTAGTGTCTTTTTTTTTTTTTTTTGCCTTTTCAGATTGTTCATGAAATTTTCAAAGCAAGAGTGCTAAAGAGATTTGCCATTCCCTTCACCAGTGCAGCACATATTGTCAGAACTCTCCAACATTTCCAGTCCTTCTTGAGTGGCTTTACACTGCATGGCTCATCGTTTCATTAAGTTTTACAAAACTGATCCATGTGATCATTCTGGCTAGTTTTCTGTGATTGCGGCTTTCATTCTGTCTGCCCTCTGATAGGTGAGGATTAGAGGCTTGTGTAAACTTCATGATGGAAGGGACAGGCTATGAGGAAAACCAGGCGCTGCTCTGATTGTCAGGGCCATGCTCTAAAATTTTAACCCAATTTTCTGCTGGTAGGTGGGGCTGTGTTCCCTTCTTGTAGTTTGCCCTGAGGCCTCCTATGGATAATTTGTTTCATTCACCTGCTTATTTATTGATTAATATGTTTTGTCTTACCTCATTGGAACTTTTTTTGAATTTGCCACGTGACTTGCAGGATCCTTGTTCCATGACCAGAGATCCAACCCAGGCCCACAACAGTGAAAGCACTGAATCTTAACTACTTCATCACCAGGGAATTCCTCACACCTTACTGGAATTTAAACTCCATCAGAAGAGTGATATTTTCTTATTTTCAATCATTGTTTCCAGAGCATTTTAGGCCATAATTACATTTTCTATTCTTTGCATAATTAATTTGTATACACATTTATTGATCTACCTATATTTTTATTAATTTATTCAATAAGTACTTATTGAGCAATTGAACAATTATTATATACTAGGGATTTTTTTTTAAAGGTTTGGGAGCAAGAGGAATGCAAAATCAAACCTCTGTCCTTAAGAATATTATAGTTCAGAGGTGGAGACAGACATGAAACAGGTAAGTAATAAACAGCATTTGAGATGGTGATTAGTGCTACAGAGAAATATAGAACATAGAAACTAGAATGGAGTTGTTATCTTTACTAAGAAAGGAAGATCTTATGGAAAATGTAAATTTAAGTGGAACCCTGACAAAGTATTTACTGTGATTAAAATAAGAAGTACATTGTAGATTTTAAACAGAGAAGTGACTTCATCTGCCTCCTGTTTTAGAAAAATCATTCTGGCTCTGGGACTGAATAAACCCCGTGGGGAGGCAGGATCTGGTGGAAATAAGGAGACTAAGGTAGGAAGTATATAATGGTCTACATGATAGGTGTCATTGCCAGGAACCAGTGTAGATAAGGAGAAATGATCAGATTCTATATATACTTTGAAGATGTAGCATACGGAATTTGCTCATGACATTAATGTACACTGTGGAAAAAAGAGAGAGGGATTAGGATAACACAGATTTTTGCCCTGATGCCTTAGAATGATAGAATTAAAGTCTGTGAAAAGAACAAGTCTGGGGGAAGGGAAGAAATTGGAAATAGGTTTGGGGTTTGTTAAACATAAAATGCTTGTAAGAAGTCCAGGTAGAAATGTCAAATAGACAGTTTGGTTATACAAATTAAAATTCAGATAATTCACTCATTCATCTTAATAAATATTCACTAATTATTTCTGCTGTGTCAGAAATTGTGATGCAATGTTGTAACTACTAATTTGAAAAAATACTATCCCTATGGTTTAGGAAGTTTCCGTTTAAAGGGGAAAAAAAATGAGCAAGGATTTTCAATATATAGGATAAAGTTTCCCTGATACTCCAGGAATATGTAGTAGTGGTAGGAAAGTTTTATTTGGTATTGTGTTAAGAAAAGAGGGTTGAGAGAGTTGGTGCTTTGGCAGAGATTTGAATGGTATTTAAGTTAGCCATATTGAGAGTGGGATCTAGAATGTTCCTTGCTGATTTTCAAGTACAGCTCATATCTCATTTCCATGACACTTTCCCATAAACTCATGCCATGCATAATGTATTTCCTGAAATTAAGCAAAACAAAGGGAATATGGATTTGACTTTGGGATTTTTATTTACAAAATAAATTCTTCAAGATAAGATATATTATACAACTTACAGAATAATTTTTTAAATAATTGTAAAAGTTTATCTTTTTACTGCACTTTGCAGTTTGTTCAAAGGTTTAATATTATTACAATGAGGTGAATGAATGTTGTGATGTGCTCAGGTCCTCTTTTAGGATTATAGCTCCCAATTTTCCCAGCTCCTTGTAGCATTCCCTTCTCTGGAAGTTGCCCTATGATGAAATGAGTCCATTACCCAAGGTGAGCACTCCTCCCCAGGGTCAGCACACATCTAATGAACGTCAGAACACAAATGCCTGTCATTGCAGCTTGAGTCAAGACACCTCTGAAGAGCCATCTCATCTCTAGAATTCTCCATATGATTGGTTGGATGTTCTGTTGACACTATTTCAAAGTTGAATTTCTCTTTCAGTCCAATTCTGCTTTCTTCACTTGATTAAAGTTTTCGTTCCTAAAGATACTACCAAATAAACCTCTTGTAAGCCATTTTTTGACTTACAGTCTACTTCCTGGCAACTGTCTGTGGCAGACAGCAATATTCACATCATCTACAATATAGATCCATTTAGTAAATCTCAGTTAATCTCCCCAATTAGAATGAACAACGTCCACTTGACTGAAATCACTGTTATAACTTTGGAGCAAACCAATAGAAATACTCCTCATCTCCAAATTCTGCCAAACTCACATATACCTTAAATTATGAGTGTGTGATTTTAATTTTGATACCTCACCACTGGATGAATGTATAGTAATTGATGGGCAAGAATGACCTATACAGTATCTAGTTCAGAGAATCATCCAAATCTTCCCATTGTTTTTGAGCCTCTCAGTCAGGCTCTGAAATTTTAGATGCATCTTTTTTAGGAAGAGCAACTATAGAGAATCCAGAAGAGGAGAAAGATGATCTAAATTATGGAAAGTCGAGCAATCAATCTCACATATATAAAAGATTTAAAGAAGATGCAATTTCTTGTTTGTTTGTTTAAGCTATCATGTCTTTTCATCCTTCTTTAATCCGAAACATTTCCAGAATCTTTCTTGGTTATCATGATGACATCGTATAGAGCTCCTATCTTCCCCTTTTCTTTTCAGTTTCTTTCTTTTTAATTGGAGGATAACTGCTTTACCATGTTGTGTTGGTTCTTCCATATAACAATTCACATAATTCACAAAGTCAAAATTCACATTATCTCCTTCTGAAAAACCTCATTGTTGAGGCTCCCTCCACCTCCCATCACACCCCTCTAGGTAGTCACGGAGTATCAGGCTGGGCTCCCTGTGTCATACAGCAGCTTCCCACTAGTTATCTATTTTACACATGATAATGTACATACATCAGTGCTACTTTCTCAATTCATCTTTCCCAAAAGAGGATGCTTAACACTAACAGTATGAAGAAACTTTGGACATATAAAGATACAAGAATAAAAGTGATGAAGAGGCAGGTTTTGCTCTTTGGCAATAGAGTTATCTCACAATTACAAAAACATATTGAACTGGAGTAAAGTGACACAAAGCCAGGAAAGTTGTGAAAAGATACTTGCATTGTGCTGAGGTTCAAACAGCTGATGGTCAAGGCCTTGTCCAGCTTTGATTTTGCACCATAGTAGACTTGGACAAGAAAGGGTCTCAGTTTAAAATACATATCAGAACAATATGGTCATTTATATAGAAAGAGAAACATGTGCACTAGATATATTCATACTAAAGAAAGAGATAAATCTGTATACTAGTTTTAACAGATGTCTATATGGATGAAAATATTCTATGATGAGACAGCAACATAGCCTTGGTTTATTTATGCCAGAGGACAATGTATTTATCATTTTCTTTGTGAAAAACAAAAACAAGCATTATTCTGTTGTTAGTGCATGCAGTGTTGCTATGTATATTTTTGTGCATGTCACCAAGTGTACATGTGGAAGAATTTCCCTAGGACATACAACTAAGGATGGAGTATGTGGGTCACAAGATGTGAGTTATCTATTTTATTTACTTTTTGAGTTATCTATTTTAATAGAAAATGCTAAATTGATTACTAAAGTGATTATATCCGTATTCATTCCCACCAGCAATATGTAAAAATCAGTTACTCCCAGATAGCATCAACACTTGCCTGTCTTACTGATTTTCTATTAGTGTGTTGGGTGTGAAATATTCCCTTACAGAGATTTTACATTTCAGTGTTGATTATTTACAAATTGAGGATTTTTCCATACAATCATGTGATGTCCCTTCCACTTTTGTGAAATGCCAACTAACTGACCATACTGTGTGTGTGTGTTTTAAAAACATATTTCTCTAAATAAACTTCTTCCATATATTTTTCTTAATAAGCAATAGTTCATTATATATTCTATATAATCTTCTTTAATTTTATGTATATGAAAAATCTTCCTGCAGTGAGTGTTATGTTTTCATCATGTATGTAATAACCTTTTGAGAAATGAAAATGTTAATTTTAATATATTTCTATTTATTGATTCGTTCATGGGTTACACATATTAGGTCTTGTTTAAGAAATTATTTTCTATGCTAAGATCTTTAAGATGTTACTCTTTATTATTTTGCAATTTTGTCTTTACTATTTAGACATTTACATTTAACTTTTTAGCCTACCTGTTGATTCCTGTTAGTAGTGTTAGGTAGAGATCCAAAGACATTTTTAAATGAACAATTGATTGTCCTGTGCTTAGTCACTCTGTTGTGTCTGACTCTTGCGGCTGCATGGATTGTAGCCTGCCACAATCCTTTGTCCATGGGGATTCTGCAGGCAAGAATACTGGAGTGGGTTACCATGCCCTCCTCCAGGGGATATTCCCAACTGAGGGATGGAATCAGATCTCCCACATTACAGGCAGGTTCTTTACCATCTGAGCCACCAGGAAAGCTCCTCTGTCCATTGAGTTTTCCAGGTAAAAATAGTGGAGTGAGTAGCCATTCCCTTCTCCAGGGGATCTTCTCCACCCAGGGATCAAACCAGAGTCTCCTGATTTGCAAGCGGATTCTTTATAATCTGAGCCATATACCTGGGGTTAATCAACTTTCCTGGAGATATTGTTGGTCTAATTTAGAAGGATTCTTTCTCTTATCTCACTTGCATTTTCCCCCAAATTAATTCTATAACTTCACAATACATTTTGATATTTGGTAATATGTTGACTATTTTTGATATCTGCAGTGTACTGTTTATTTTTATACTTTGCTTTCCGTACATATTTTAGAATCAATTCAATTGCTTCTCAGCTTTTCGGCTAAAATCAAGTGTAGAATCAACTTGCTTTTTTTTTTTTTTTTCTTTTAATGCACTCAGAATTTTTCCTGGAATTTATCCGGGGTAAAATTACATCCTTTCACTATTGTTTCCTCTTATTTATGAGCATGGTATATGACTCATTTGTTTAACTATTTTAATGTCTTCCAGTAAAGCTCTATACACTTTTTCATAAAAGCCTTGCAAATTCTGCACTTTAAAAAGATTCATACTTTATTACATTTACTTTTGGTGATTTTATATTGTTTTATTTATTTTTTTCTTTTCTAAAATATTTATTTTTCAGAAATGCAGTTTATTGCATATACTAATTCTTAGTATTGAGCAACTTGCTAAATTATCTCATTAATATTTTTCATAGCCAAATGTCCTTAGGAATGGCAATCTGACCATATAAAAGGAAAATTTAAAAGCCTATGAGAAATGGAGGCAAAGGAGAAAAAAAATAACTTGAAGATATATAAGCATTCCAGTCAACATCATTCTAGTGATGGAAAAATTTACAGTAAAATTCTCATGAATGGATTTTTACAAATCGAATTTTTGTATTTTTCACTGGGATGTGTCTACTGCTAAGAAATTGTGTTCTGCCTTGTTCAGATACCAGGTTATTTTCTTGCTGGAATGATGCTTTGGGGTTTATTATAGAAAAGTAAAATTTAACACCTTTCCCTAACATCCATCCCTTCTTCAAAATAAACTGTTCTGTTTGATCCTCTTCATGAAGTTCTTATTGACAGGACATCAATCATTTTATTTGTATACCACTTTCACAGGACTAAAAGTGCTTTACAGAACTAGTAACATCCAAGTTCCCAACGTAGACTGACATTATTTGTTCAAAAGGCAAGCTTATCAAATCTGCACTGCTTACCTTTCTGTATGCAGAGCTGTATTGACTGTCTGTGAAATGAGGAAAGCATTGGGTGTCCCTGGCATTTGACAAGCAGAGGTGCTGTGGATGTCTCTGCCAGGCCCTTTAGAGCAGCAGGTTGTGGGCTCCTTGTGTCTGAAAGGCCATATGAACCTGTGGGGAAGAGAATGTGCCTGTTCTCCAGTGGCGTTTCATACGGAATTCACTGCTGTGAGACTCAACTCCTTGGGTTGAAAGTTATCAAGGAGTACTTATCACTCTAGGTGCTGTGCTTGGTAACCAAGTCCCAGGGGTTAGGTAATGTCAAGTAAAACCAGACACAAATGTCATATCTTTATTATCAAAAATTATAATTTTTTTTGGCCCTTAAGTGTGGCTCTTCCACTCTGGTCAGGCTTATCTGTTTAGTTTCTCTGTGGGCATTTCATCTTCTTTTCTATGCTTACCCAGGTGACCTTTTTTTTTTTTTTTAATCATTATGAACATACTGTTCTTGCTTTTTAAGTAATCAGATTACATGGGCATGATTTCTATTTCAATAATTCAAACTAAATTCATGTTCCTTTAGATTTTTAGTTTATGCATATATATACATAAAATCGTATCTATATAACTCCTAATATTGGGCCAGAGAAATTCAATCATGTTAATTTCTGTTTGAGCTCTGCAGGCAAGCTGTATAATCATAGTATAATATGTATATCACTACACATGCATACATATCATTAAATATTAAAATATCATATATAATAGTTGTATTATTCTTTATATGTTGCTTGACAAAATTTTCTTACTATTTATGCTTATGTTATTCCTGTTAAAGTGTTAAACACTTGAAGGCAGATGACATACATCTCTCTTTCTTAATTTACCATAGATTTATATTAAAGAAATATATTTGTATATGCATCTATATCAGAGTATATAATAATTT
>SJYC01124279.1:0-15744 GCA_006408675.1 Madoqua kirkii | reverse complement strand
ATCATTATTTTATAATAATCAAGAAATTAGATCCTTACACTATAAAAATGTTATGTAAATATAAAAGTTATACAAATATCTTTTTCTCATAATAATGTAAAGCTAAGATTAAGAATATATCTCAATAGCTCTTAAGAAAAAATATGCATAATTTATGTTTGATTTCAGTAGATTTACTCTCTAGGAAAACATAATCCAATGGTTTTCACTAAAGAAATATGTTATGGCTTGGAAAAAATATATTTTTAGTATCTAACTTGTATAAATAGTTCCCTCTCAACAAATCCTTCTATTAGCACGTACATTTATAGTCATAAAACAGCCTTTAAGCCACATTTTACTAAGCCCTAAAGCAGATGAAAGTCAAATGCAGATGTGGAATGGGAGCCAAACAGATGCTGAAAAACCCTGTCAATATCCTAAAGGAATCTATTCCCTATCAGAGAGAAACTTAATTTCTACTATAAAGAATTTGATTATGTATTGTTATACAAAATGTGATTAATGTTTTGTGGTGATTAATCAACTGCAAAATATATAATTATGCCATCTGTATTTTTCCAGCTTCTTGTCACTTACAAATTCTGCAGGGGAGTAGGGAGGTGGGGTGTTGAGAACTTGTGGCATTTAGAGAGCTTTAAAGCCACAGGAGACTCATCTGGGGAACTGAACAACTTGCAGGCCTGATGCTAATTCTAATGAAAAAAGAAAAAGATCATAAACAAAGAGACCCCCAAAGCCCTGCTGGTTCCCTGCAGAACAGAAGACCATGAAAAGGGAGGCCACTACCTCCTAGACACAGCAAAAACTAGCTCCCATGGTTAAATTGCCATTTTTTTTTCATTCCAATAACAGGTTACAAACTTCATCTTGACTCGTGAAAGTAATGGCATCAGTGCCATGCAAGGATCCATCCTTTATTTCAATACATCAATAAAATAAATATTTTTTTGCATCTCTATTCTACTACAACCCAAGATGTAAGAGACTGCAATTAAGGTTTATGCTGCAACCCATATGCATTCCTTCCTAAAAAATGAAACTGTTAGAGTTGTATTTACACATGTTCCCAGCTGGAAAAAAAGTTTCAGTATAGTTGAGGGCTGCTTATTAAGTTGAATTCTGCAGAAAACCTCAGGTTTTAATATATTATTTTGACCTAGATAATGCTAGATAATGTGTTTCATTGATTTTTTTTTCATTTTACTATTGTTTTGGGGGAAGCATTATGTAGAAACAGCTTAAAATGAGTTCTGCTTCAAATTCCCAATGGTTTTCACTATTAATAAGAGTAGTATCTACTTGTATGCTGGAGTAGCACAGGGAGATGTAGTGATTTCCTTAAAGAATGCTTCTTTAACTCTGAATATATGCAAGAATTGTATGGAATTTGTTTTTTAAACACAACGTCTAGCTTACACTTGCAGAGATTAATTGTCCTGGCATGCAATCTAAACACTGATATATTTAGAAGTTTCCAGATGATATCCCTTGGACAGCAAGGAGATCAAACAAGTCAATTCTAAAGGAAATCAACACTGAATATTCATTGGAAGAACTGATGCTGAAGCTCCAATACTTTGGCCACCTGATGCAAAGAGACAAATCACTGGGAAAGACACTGATGCTGGGAAAGATAAAGGCAGGAGGAGAAGGGGATGACAGAAGATGAGATGGTTGAATGGCATCCCTGATTTAATGGACATGATAAACAAACTCTGGGAGATAATAGAATCTGCCTGCAATGCAGGAGACCTGTGTTCGATCCCTGGGTTGGGAAGATATCCTGGAGAAGGAAATTGAAACCCATTCCCGTATTCTTGTCTGGAGAATTCCATGGACAGAGGAGTCTGGCAGACTACAGTCCATGGGGTCACTAAAAGTTGGACACAACTGAGCAGCTTTCACTCACACTCTTTGGGAGATAGTTAAGGACAGGGAAGCCTGGGGTCCATGCTGCCATCCATGAAATGGCAAAAAGTTGGACATGACCAAATGACCAAAAAATGACAAAAACAACACAAGATGATTTCGATGTAATGTCTTCTAGAATGAATATCCAATAAGCCAGTGGCTCTAGTGTGGTCCTCAGACCATCAGTTAGGCAGCACCTGAAACCTTGTTAAAAATATAAATTATCAAGTTCCACTACAGACATACTAAGTCGGAAAATCTGGCATGAGATGCAGTGGACTAGAATGCAGTGAGTTCTACATATAACTTGAATATAAACTATTTTCCCTCAAACTTTAGACTACATTAAGGTCAGAATTTCTGATACAGTACATTTGGTGTGAGGCTGGAGAATCTGTATTGCTAACTATTTTTAGTGTGATGCTAATTCTACTAATTGGAGGATTGCTGTTTCGGTACTACAAGTCTGAAATGTTGCAACAAATATAAGCCAAGACTAAGATATGTATATGTATACACACACACACACACACACACACACACACACACACATATATATTTGTTGTTGTTCAGTCACTCAGTCATGCCCAACTCTTTGCAACTTCATGTTTTTAATGTTGTGTATTGCCTGTCTTAATTTAAGAATTACTCCTTTGTCAAAGATAACCTTTGTAAAACCTTTAGTTTCAAACCCCTACAGGTGATACCCTCCCAGTCTCTTTCCTGATTCTAGAACAAAAGCTAAGTGTACACAAGCATTCATTGATTTTGTTCATTACTGAATGTGAATTTAGCTCTCAGTAAACACTTATGCATGAGAAAGAAAATGAGAGAATATTTTGTTTGAGATTATCAGGAAATTTAGTCAAGCAAAAGAGTCACTTATTTTTTTCAGTAGTTGTTTTACTTGACAGGCTGTTTTGAAATAATATTAACTAGGTGTATTTTGCTTAAAATATTGAATCTATCTAATTTAGCAATTGGCCACAAACAGACATCTTTTCACCAGGTTTTCTGGTTCTGAACCAAAAAAAAAAAAAATCATGAAAGTGAACAAACATCAGCCAATGCCACCACTGCATCAGTTTCTGTTATTTTCTGCCCACATGATCCTTATATCTATAAACCTTTAATCCATTCAGTCAGATAATTATGAATCTGCCATCAGCAACTTACTGAACAAAGCTATTCACTGATAAAGGAGAATTCATCACTTCCCTTTTTCCTTTGTACACATGTTCTGATAATTATAACAATGTGAATGAAAATTTAAAAGAATATCTATGACAGTTTGATTGGGATGGGGAATTTTCCAATTTTTAAGACTGTGAGTATGATATTTCTATATGATTGCAGAGAGTGAGGAGTAATTATTTTTCACATATAGTTTGTAGAGGGAAAATTTCCTTCTGGAGAGATGGAAGAAAATAATTTATGGACTTAAAAATTTAGGAAAAGAGAAGGGGAGCTACTCTCTGTGATAAGTCATTACACAATCAGTCTCAAAAACACTGCTCTCACTACATAGGGCTCCTGTACACTATACTGATTTTACAGGGATCTGGCTCAAAACTGTAACAAAACTGTTTCTGGGAATTGAGAGCAAGAAGTTGATTCAATATGCCATTTCTACTTGTGTATAAAATAGAGTTTTTAGCATACTTTACAAAAATTTCAGAAGATGTCAGATTCTGTCAAATTTAGCATATTTCATCGAGATCTCAAAAAGACTAGATTTATCAGTTTTTGTGATCTGGATCATATGCTCAAATTATTAGTCTATCAAAAATTTACAAAAGTAAACAAGAAGCAAGAATGCTGGAGTGAGTTGCCATTTCCTTCTCCAGGGGAACAATATTATAAATGCTGGCAAATGGCTTTATCACACATCAGTTCAGTTCAGTTCAGTTCCTCAGTCGTGTCCAGCTCTTTACAACCCCATGGACTGCAGCACATCAGGCTTCCCTGTCCCTCACCACTCCCGTAGGTTGCTCAAACTCATGTCCATCAAGTTAGTTATGCCACCCAGTCATCTTCTCCTCTTCCGTCCCTTCTCCTCCTGGTTTTAATCTTTCCCAGTATTAGGGTCTTTTTCATTGAGTCAGTTCTTCCCATCAGGTAGCCAAATTACTGGAGCTTTAGCTTCAGCGCCAGTCCTTCCAATGAATATTCAGGATTGATTTCCTTTAGGATTAACTGATTTGATTTCCTTGCAGTCCAACAGTCTTCTCCAACACCATATTTCAAAAGCCTTAATTCTTTGGCACTCAATTTTCTTTATAATGCAACACTCTCATCCATACATAACTACTGGAAATATCATAGCTTTGACTAGACAGATCTATGTCAGCAAAGTAATGTCTCTGCTTTTTAATATGCTGTCTAGGTTGATCATAGCTTTTCTTTCAAGGAGCAAACATCTTTTAATTTCATGGCTGCAGTGACCATCTGCAGTCACTTTGGAGCCCCCGAAAATAAAGCCTTTCACCATTTCCATTGTTTCCCCATCTATTTGCCATGAAGTCATGAAACCAGATGCCATGATTTTAGTTTTCTGGATATTGAGCTTTAAACCATTTTTTTTTTTTACTCTCCTCTTTCACTTTTGTCAAGAGGCTCTTTAGCTTTTCTTCACTTTCTGCCTTAAGGGTGATGTCATCTGTGTATCTCATGCTATTGATATTTCTCCCAGAAGTCTTGATTCCAGCTTGTGCTTCAGCCAACCTGGCATTTCATATGATATACTCTGCAATAAGCTAAATAAGCAGGTTGACAATATATAGACTTGATGTACTTCTTTCCCAATTTAAAACCAGCTTGTTGTTCCATGTCCAGTTCTAACTGTTGCTTCTTGACCTGCAGATTTCGCAGAAGCCCATGAGGAAGATTAAAAAAAAAAAAAAAACCAGATTATTTTTTTTGGAATTTGGAGATGACTCTTCCCACCCCCAAATAAAAGTATTATTTAGTAGAAAGAGAATAGAATCAGGGAAATATAGCCATTATTTTTGAATAATGTCAAATGGAGTACAATCTATAAAAATATTAAATCACTTTGCTGAAACCAATGTAGTATTGTAAATAAACTATATTCTATTTTTAAAAAGAATGAGAACTCAATTACATGGGAAAATACTTAAATAAAAAATTATAAAATAGAAAAATTACAATAAAACTTGAATGTACAATAAATTATCTTGAAGAGTTTATAATAATAAAGTAAAACATATGGACTTCCCTAGAGCATCAAGCAGTAAAGAATCCACCTGAAATGAAGATGACCATATGCAATACAGGAAACCTGGGTTCAATTCTTGGGTCGTGAAAATTCCTTGTAGAATGAAATGGCAACCTACTTCAGTATTCTTGCCTGGGAAATTCTATGGACAGGGAAGCCTGGCAGTCTACAGTGTATGGGGATAGTAAATAAAATTAAATATAAAATGGATTTTAATGTAGAGTAACGGCAGATACATAATTAGAAATTTTAAAGGAAAAGAAATGAGAAAAAGATAAAAACAAGCTTTATTGTCAGAACTAGATATAGACTTGACTCTGTGCATAAATTGAGTCACTGATCTTTAGAAGCACAACTGTGCAAAGGGCTAGAAAGGATAAAACAATCAGATGTTATCACAAATTTATGGTGTAATACTTCTAATTCCTGTGTCTTCTTGAAACTAAATTTCTTTGAATTCCAGAAAATTCAAAATATTGATTGAGAGAAAAACTTATAACCTGTATATATTTGAGAAATAAATTAAGAAGTACTATTTGTATAGGTACAGATTTATTTTAAAAAGTGTTGGGTGGAGAATGAAAGCTGCAGAATGGTAAGAAAAGAATAAGAATACTTATGCAGAGTTTAAAGCACATGATGTATGGTTCGTGAACGTATTACAGTGAGACAGCCTCAATGTGAAGGTGGAGAACGTGTGGAGAAAGGAGTGCAGGGATGAGTCCTGTAAAAGTGGACAAAAGTTACATAAAATCTTAATTTCTGGAGGCCCATTAGATCATTTTATTTTTTTGAATAACATGATCTTTACAAATTTGAAGAAGCAAAGAATGTGACACTATATAGTTTTGTTTTAGAGTGGAAGAGAATAGAATATTATGTTAATTCCATCATTTATGTGGATAAATGTTTACCTTTTGTGAGTGTAGTACCAGGTTGGATGGACATTATAGTTAGATGAATACATTTCTGTTTTCAAAGAGTTTGCAAATTCAAAGCCCTGCCTGATGTAGGAAAAGTGAAGGAGGCTGAAATTATAGGTAAACATTCTTGTTTCTTATCATTTCCTAAATAATTCCAATTTCAGTCAATTGTGATCTCTTTGCCATATATTTTAATATCACAGTAAAAAGAATTCAACTCCAGGAAATTCAAGTATATTAATTTTCACTTATTAGTTAAATATTATTTCTCTATGTTCTGATCATTACAAGCTTCTTTGTAAGAATAATCACTGATGCTTTGTTACAGAACTTCAACCTTCCAAAGATACCATAGCGGGGTAACCAATTAAAGGAGACCATTAAGGAAATATATTGCAATTAAGTTTACATTCAGCAGATAGGCCTTATTGCTAGATAAGAAGAATCTTTTAAATGTGGATATTCATTTATTTTTACATTTTATCATGTTGGTTATCACAGCGTGAGGCATTCTTTTAGATTAGAAACGTTGTGAAACGTTAAATTTAAAAAATGAAAAAGCCAATATGCACAATTAAACAATTATCACTTTCAACCTAGACTCACAAATGAAAATAAATAGGTAAGACAAGAGCATATAAATACTTAGGGGGTCTCAGTTATACTCACTGCCTCTGTAGCAGCTCCATTAACTTGAAACCTTAGGTTGTTATTAAGAAATTACAGTCTTGCCTCAGGAAAGGAGTAAAGTTATGCTTGTTCATAAGCCTGAGCTCTATCTTCTTAATCATAAAGAAAGGGATTCTCCCTTCAAATGTGGAGTAGATATGTGTTTTAACGTGTAGTTGTTCATTTGCTAAGTTGTGTCCAACTCTATGCAAGCCCATGGATTCCAGGTTTCCTTATCCTTCACCATCTCTTGGAGTTTGCTCAAACTCTTGTCCATTGAGTTGATGATGCCATTCAACCATCTCGTCCTCTACCATCCACTTCTCCTGCCTTCCATCTTTCCCAGCATCAAGGATTTTTCCAAAGAGTCATCTCTTTGCATCAGGTTGCCAAAGTACTGGAGCTTCAGCTTCAGCATCCGTCCTTTCAGTGAATATTTAGGACTGATTTCCTTTAGGATTGACTGGTTTGCTCTCCTTGCAGTCCAAAGAATTCTCAAGAGTCTTTTCTAGCCCCACAGTTTGAAAGCATAAATTCTTCTGTGCTCAGTTTCTTTATGGTCCAACTCTCACAACCATACATGACTATCAAAAAAAAAAAAAAGTAGTTTTTAATCTGTGACATTTAACACATGCACAGTCTACCTCTCTTTCTCTCTTTCAAAATGTATTTTCAAATTCTATTAGCTTTCTAAATTTGCAACTCAAGGCAAAGTCTATGTCTCAAATATATAGCAATGGCAGAGAAAATATAAAAGAATAACCATACCAGGCCACCTTACCTGTCTCCTGACAAATCTGCATGTGGGTCAAGAAGCAACAGCCAGAAGCTTACATGGAACATCTGACTGATTCAAAATTGAGAAAGGAGTACAAGGCTGTATATTATGGCCTTGTTTATTTAACTGAAATGTGGAGTTATTGTTCAGTAGCTAAGTAACCTGTGACTCTTTGTGAGCCCATGCACTGCAGCATGCCAGGCTTCCCTGTCCTTCACTGTCTCCTGGAGTTTGCTCAGATTTATCTACATTGAGTCAGTGCTGTTATTTGAAAATGTTGGGTTGGATGAATCACAAGCTGGAATAAAGATTGCTAATTTGATTGAGAAATATAAACAACTTCAGTTATGCAGAGGATACCACACTAATGGAAGAAAGTGAAGAGAAACTAAACAACCTCTTGAGAGTGAATAAGGAGAGTGAAAAAGTTGTCTTAAAGCTCACCAATCGAAAAACTAAGATCATGGCACCTAGTCCCAACACTTCATGGCAAAAGATGGGGGAAAAGTGGAAGGAGTGACAAATTATATTGTCGTGGGCTCCAAAATCACTGTGAACAGTGACTGCAGCCATGAAATTAAAAGACATTCACTCCTTGGAAGGAAAGTTATGGCAAAATTAGAGAGCATATTAAAAAGCTGCAAAAATCTGTATAGTCAAAGCTATGGCTTTTTCAGTAGTCATATACGGATGTGTAAGTTGAACCATAAAGAAAGCTGAACACTGAAGATTTGATGCTTTAAAATTGATTGTCAGAAAATACTCTTGAGAATACCTTCTATTGCAAGGAGATCCTAAAAGAAATCAACCATGAATATTCATTGGAAGGACTGAGCTGAAGCTGAAGTTCCAATAGTTTGGCCCCCTGATGCAAAGAGTTTTCTCACTGGAAAAAACTCATGCTGGGAAAGAGTGAAGGCAAAAGGACAAGGGGGCAGCAGATGATGAGATGGTTAGATATCAACACTAATTCAATGGACATGAATTTGAACAAACTCTGGGAAATAGCAAATGACAGGGAAATCTGGTGGGCTTGAATCCTTGGGGTTGTAAAGAGTTAGATATGACTTAGAGACTGAACACACACACACAAACAATGGTAATAGCAACAAAAAAGCTCTTTATATAGGCTCCAAAACCAGATTATACGTATTTGTGGCCAGAAATGGAATACTGAGGAGAACAGTAAGCACAGCTGTGATGTCAGGGTTTTTGGTCTCTAAGATGGTCAGTAGATAGTGGTGAAGATGTGCAGTAATGATGGAGCATCTTCCTGAAGCCACCCAGAGGATAGTGGTAAGACGAGTCTACTGTGAAATGGGTTTGAAAAGGCAGAAACTTAAGAATCTAGGAAACCTGAAGATGAGGTCAAAACTATATGATCTGAAAACGCAACAAACAACAGTTGGAGGGATGATGGGAAGCACATAAAAACAGCTTAACAGGAAACAGATATGAACCATTACTATAAGGACTGAGGTCCAGTGAGGAGGGGGGCAGCTCAAAGTCATGAGGCAAAGACAGGTAGGAAAAGGGAGAATGGAGTGAGAAAAGGAGAGATAAACAATACACCCACACAGATACACACACACAAAGAGTTTCTCCCTCAAAAGTAGCATTTCTTGCAAAATGGCAAACCGATTGAAAGATTAAAGATATATAGTAATGAGTTTTGGGGGAAAATATCTAGATAATATTAATTTTGTATAAAACTCTTGGAATAGTTTAAATACACTAAATCACCACACAATACAATTTAAATCTCCCTGTTGCAAAGACATGCCTTGTTTAGTATCCTTTTACTTTTGTTAAATTTTGTTTGACTTTGTTAAAAGCCAACAAATGGCAGAAAAAGTTTTTAAATGTATCTAAGTAACAGGCAGATTAAGACAGATTTTAAGGAAAAAAGTTTATGAGGAGGTGGTCCTAAGATGGCAAAGGAAGAGACCACTTTCTCCCCTAAAAACTCATCAAAAGAACATGTAAACACTGAGTAATTTCCACAAAACAACTTCTGAATGCTGAGACAGGACATCAGACACCCCAAAAAGTGGCCCATTGTCTTCAAAAGGAGGTAGGAAAAAATATAAAAGACAAAAAGAGAGACAAAAGAGGTAGGAAGGGAGCTCCATCCCGGGAAGAGAGTCTTCAAAAGAGAGAAGTTTCCAAATACCAGGGAACACTCTCACTGCCGAGTCTGTGGTGAGCCTTGAGCCACAGAGGGCAACATAACTGGGAGGAAAAATAAATAAATAATTAAAACCCACAGATTACATGCCCAATGGTAACTCCTCCAGCGGAGAAGCACCACCCAGAGGATAGTGGTAAGACGAGTCTACTGTGAAATGGGTTTGAAAAGGCAGAAACTTAAGAATCTAGGAAACCTGAAGATGAGGTCAAAACTATATGATCTGAAAACGCAACAAACAACAGTTGGAGGGATGATGGGAAGCACATAAAAACAGCTTAACAGGAAACAGATATGAACCATTACTATAAGGACTGAGGTCCAGTGAGGAGGGGGGCAGCTCAAAGTCATGAGGCAAAGACAGGTAGGAAAAGGGAGAATGGAGTGAGAAAAGGAGAGATAAACAATACACCCACACAGATACACACACACAAAGAGTTTCTCCCTCAAAAGTAGCATTTCTTGCAAAATGGCAAACCGATTGAAAGATTAAAGATATATAGTAATGAGTTTTGGGGGAAAATATCTAGATAATATTAATTTTGTATAAAACTCTTGGAATAGTTTAAATACACTAAATCACCACACAATACAATTTAAATCTCCCTGTTGCAAAGACATGCCTTGTTTAGTATCCTTTTACTTTTGTTAAATTTTGTTTGACTTTGTTAAAAGCCAACAAATGGCAGAAAAAGTATTTTAAATGTATCTAAGTAACAGGCAGATTAAGACAGATTTTAAGGAAAAAAGTTTATGAGGAGGTGGTCCTAAGATGGCAAAGGAAGAGACCACTTTCTCCCCTAAAAACTCATCAAAAGAACATGTAAACACTGAGTAATTTCCACAAAACAACTTCTGAATGCTGAGACAGGACATCAGACACCCCAAAAAGTGGCCCATTGTCTTCAAAAGGAGGTAGGAAAAAATATAAAAGACAAAAAGAGAGACAAAAGAGGTAGGAAGGGAGCTCCATCCCGGGAAGAGAGTCTTCAAAAGAGAGAAGTTTCCAAATACCAGGGAACACTCTCACTGCCGAGTCTGTGGTGAGCCTTGAGCCACAGAGGGCAACATAACTGGGAGGAAAAATAAATAAATAATTAAAACCCACAGATTACATGCCCAATGGTAACTCCTCCAGCGGAGAAGCAGTGCAGATGCCTGCACCCACCACTAGCATGTAGGGGCTGGGCAGGGAGGCATGGGCTGTATTGCTTAGAGGAAGGACCAGGCCTGAATGCCCAGAGGGCAATCTGAGGGAATTTACTTAGCCTAGCAAACCAGACTGTGGGATAGCTACCACACAAAAATCTTAACCTAAGACACCGCCAGGCCCACTCACAGAACAAAGGACTGACTAGAGCTACATGAAAAGCTCTAACCTAAGACACCATCAGGCCCGCTCACAGAACAAAAAACTGAACAGAGCTAGCTGGCTACAGACTATCCCGCTCCGGTGACAGGCAACCAGAGCTGGGAGTGGGCAATCACAGCCCCAGAGAGGCATTATCTACCAACCTGCAAGCAGGATTCTTTGCTAACCAAGGCTTCTTGGGGTTCTGGATGGTCAACATATGCCTGAGAAGGTGCACCGGTTGTACACCCAGAAAACCGAGCGGCAGGGACCAGGGAGGTGATAAGTCACAGCAACTGTGCTCACCAAACACTTCATCACCTTAGCTGCTCAGACCTGGGAAGGGCACAAAATGCAGGCCCAACTGATTCTGCGCCTCTAAGGACTACCTGAGTGCCTGAACCTGAGTGGCTTAGACCTGGGAGGTGCATGCAGCCCAGGGCCAGCCTTGGATGGTTCCTGGCAGAGCAACTTATTGCATAAGCAGTGTGGGCAGGGAGGGCACATGCGCCGTGAGCTGGGGCAGGTCCAACGTGGCTGAGACACTGAGAGCACACTCCAGTGTTATTTCTTTGCAGCGTCCCTCCTTCCCCACAGCACAACTGAACAAGTCAGTGGAAAAAAAGTGTCCACCACCACCTCCTTGTGTCAGGGTGGAAATCAGACACTGAAGAAACCAGCAAATAGAAGAAGCTAAAACAGAGGGAACCTCCTTGAAAGTGACAGGTGAAATAGGTTAAAGGTCTATGGTTAGTACCTACTACATAGGAAGGGGCCTATAGATCTTGAAAAGTATAAGCTGGACCAAGGAATTATCCAAAAATGAACTGACCCCACACTGCCCACAGCAACATCAGAGAAAGTCCTAGATATATTTTTACTGTCATTCTTTTTTTAATTTTTAAGTCCTCTATTACTCCTTTAATTTTCATTTTCATGATCTACTATTACTTTGCAAAAAGACACTTTTTTAAAGCAAACTTCATATATATATCTTTTTTTAAAAAAATAATTCTATAATTTCTTTTCTTTTCTTTAATATTGTATTTTTGAAAATCTAACCTCTACTCTAGGTTCTTAATCTTTGCTTTTGGGTATTTGTTATCAATTTTGTACCTTTAAGAACCCAATCTTCAGTGCCCATTTTTACTTAGGAGCGAGATTACTGGCTTGACTGCTTTCTACTCCTTTGTACTCTCCTTTTTCTCCACCAAGTTGCCTCTGTCTCCTCCCTCCCCCTTCTCTTCTCTACCCAACTCTGCGAATTTTTTTGTGTGTTCCAGACAGTGGAGAATACTTAGGGAAGTAATTATTGGCTGGATCTGTCTCTCTCCTTTTGATTACCCTCTTTATCCTCCTGTCCACCTCTATCTTCTTCCTCCCTCTTTTCTTATCTGTATAACTCCATGAACATCTCTGAGCAGTCCAGACTGTGGAGTGCACA
Organism: Madoqua kirkii; assembly: GCA_006408675.1. Lineage (NCBI taxonomy): Eukaryota > Metazoa > Chordata > Mammalia > Artiodactyla > Bovidae > Madoqua > Madoqua kirkii. The sequence goes on along the minus strand of SJYC01124279.1, from coordinate 3,239 downwards.
GAAGGAAGTGATTACTGGCTAGCTTGCTCTCTCTTCTTTTGATTCCACCTCATCTCATTCGGGTCACCTCTAACTCCCTCCTCCCTCTTCTCTTCTCCATGTAACTCTGAACCTCTCTGGGTGTCCCTAACTGTGGAGAAATTTTTCATCTTTAACCTAGATGTTTTGTCAATGGTGCTGTATAGATGGAGAAGTCTTGAGGCTACAGTAAAAAATAAGACTAAAAACTAGAAGCAGGAGGCTTAAGTCCATATCCTGAGAACACTAGAGAACTCTTGACCCCAGGGACCATTAATTGAAAGGAGCTCATCAAACGCCTCCATACCCACACTGAAACCAAGTACCACCCAAGGGCCAACAAGTTCCAGAGCAAGATATACCATGCAAATTCTCCAGCAACACAGAAACACAGCCTTGAGCTTCAATATACAGGCTGCCCAAAATTACTCTAAACACAATGACATCTCACAACTCATTACTGGACACTTCATTGCACTCCAGAGAGAAGAAATCCAGATCCACCTACCAGAACTCTGACTCAAGCTTCCCTAACCAGGAAACCTTGACAAGCCACCCCATACAATCCCACCCACAGTGGGGAAACTCCACAATAAAGAGAGCTCCCCAAACTGCCAGAATACAGAAAGGCCACCCCAAACACAACAATATAAACAGGATGAAGAGAGAGAGGAACGAATACCCAGCAGGTAAAGGAACAAGATAAATGGCCACCAAACCAAACAAAAGAGAAAGAGATAGGGAATACACCTGAGAAAGAATTCTGAATAATGATAGTGAAAATAATTCAAAATCTTGAAATCAAAACAGAATCACAGATAAATAGCCTGGAGACAAGGATTGAGAAGATGCAAGAAAGGTTTAACAAGAACCTACAAGAGTCAGTATATAATGAAAAATGCAATAAATGAGATCAAAAACACTCTGGAGGGAAGAAATAGTAGAATAATGGAGGCAGAAGATAGGATTAGTGAAGAAGAAGATAGAATGGTATAAATAAATGAATCAGAGAGGGAAAAAGAAAAACGAACTAAAGGAAACAAGGGCATTTTCAGAGACCTCTGGGAAAATATTAAACACCCCAACATTCAAATCATTGGAATCCCAGAAGAAGACAAAAAGAAAGACCATGAGAAAATATTTGAGGAGACAACAGTTGAAAACTTCCCTAAAATGGGGACGGAAATAATCACCAAAGTCCAAGAAACTCAGAGAGTGCCAAACAGGATAAACCCAAGGCAAAACACCCCAGCATGTATGAATCAAATTAAAAAAGATCAAACACAAAGAACAAACATTAAAAGCAGAAAGAAAAAAACAACAAATAACACACAAGGGGATTCCCATAAGGATAACAGCTGATCTTTCAATAGAAACTCTTCAGGCCAGGAGGGAATGGCAGGACATACTTAAAGCGATGAAAGAAAATAACCTACACCCCAGATTACAGTACCCAGCAAGGATCTTATTCAAATATGAAGGAGAAATCAAAAGCTTTACAGACAAGCAAAAGCTGAGAGAATTCAGCACCACCAAATCAGCTCTCCAACAAATGCTAAAGGATCTTCTCTAAATAGGAAACACAAAAAGGGTATATAAACCTGAACCCAAAACAATAAAGTAAATGGCAAAGGGATCATGCTGCTGCTGCTGCTGCTAAGTCACTTCAGTTGTGTCCAACTCTGTGCAACCCCATGCATGGCAGCCCATAGACTTCGCCGTTCCCGGGATTCTCCAGGCAAGAACACTAGAGTGGGTTGCCATTTCCTTCTCCAATGTGTGAAAATGAAAAGTGAAATGAAGTTGCTCAGTAGTGTCCAACTAGTAGCAACCCCCTGGACAGCAGCCTACCGAGGTCCTCTGTCCATGAGATTTTCCATTGCCTTTTCCAAAAGGGATCATACTTATCAATAATAACCTTAAACATGAATGTGTTGAATGCCCCAACCAAAAGACAAAGATTGGCTGAATGGATACAAAAACAAGACCCCTATATATGTTGTCAACAGGAGACCCACCTCAAAACAGGGGACACAAACAGACTGAAAGTGAAGGTCTGCAAAAAGACATTCCAAGCAAATAGAAATCAAAAGAAAGCAGGAGTAGCAATGCTCATATCAGATAAAATAGACTTTAAAACAAAGACTGTGAAAAGAGACAAAGACACTACATAATGATCAAAGGATCAATCCAAAAAGATATGACAACTATAAATATATATGCACACAACATAGGAGCATCACAATATGTAAGGCAAATGTTAACAAGTATGAAAGGGGAAATTAACAATAACACAATAATAGTGGGAAACTTTAATACCCCCCATACACCTATGGATAGATCAACTAAACAGAAAATTAACTAGGAACAAAAACTGTTGAGTCTGTTCAGTCACTCAGTTGTGTCCAACTATTTGCGACCGCATAAATTGAAGCACATCAGGCCTCCCTGTCCATCATCAACTTCCAGAGGTCACTCAGACTCACGTCCATCGAGTCTGTGATGCTATCCAGCCATCTCATCCTCTAGCTTCCCCTTCTCCTCTTGCCCCCAATCTCTACAAGTATCAGAGACTTTTATAATGAGTCAACTCTTCCCATGAGGTGGCCAAAGTACTGGAGTTTCAGATTTAGCATCATACCTTCCAAAGAAATCCCAGGGTTGATTTCCTTCAGAATGGATTGGTTGGATCTCCTTGCAGTCCAAGGGACTCTCAAGAGTATTCTGCAACACCACAGTTCAAAAGCATCTATTCTTCAGTGATCAGCCTTCTTCACAGTCCAACTCTCACATCCATACATGACCACAGGAAAAACCACAGCCTTCACTAGACGGACCTTTGTTGGCAAAGTAATGTCTCTGCTTTTGAATATGTTATCTAGGTTGGTCATAACTTTTCTTCCAAGGAGTAAGTGTCTTTTAATTTCATGGCTGCAATCATCATCTGCAGTGATTTTGGAGAACAAAAAATAAAGTCTGACACTGTTTCCGTAGTTTCCCCATCTATTTCCCATGAAGTGATGAGACCGGATGTCATGATATTTGTTTTCTGTATGTTAAGCTTTAAGCCAACTTCTGCACTCTTCTCTTTTACTTTCATCAAGAGACTTTTTAGTTCCTCTTCACTTTCTGCCATAAGGCTAGTGTCATCTGCATATCTGAGGTTATTGATATTTTTCCCAGCAGTCTTGATTCCAGCTTGTGTTGCTTCCAGTCCAGCG
>SJYC01124274.1:0-14231 GCA_006408675.1 Madoqua kirkii | reverse complement strand
ATACAAAAGAATGCTTAAACTACTGCACAATTGCACTCATCTCACATGCTAGTAAAGTAATGCTCAAAATTCTCCAAGCCAGGCTTTAGCAATACGTGAACCGTGAACTTCCTGATGTTCAAGCTGGTTTTAGAAAAGGCAAGGGAATGAGAAATCAAATTGCCAACATCCACTGGATCGTGGAAAAAGCAAGAGAGTTCCAGAAAAATATCTATTTCTGCTTTATTGACTATGCCAAAGCCTTTGACTATGTGGATCATAATAAACTGTGGAAATTTCTGAAAGAGATGAGAATACCAGACCACCTGACCTGTCTTTTGAGAAATTCTATTTAGATCAGGAAGCAACAGTTAGAATTGGACACGGAACAACAGACTGGTTTCAGATAGGAAAAGGAGTATGTCAAGGCTGTATATTGTCATCCTGCTTATTTAACTTCTATGCAGAATACATCATGAGAAATGTTGGACTGGAAGCAACACAAGCTGGAATCAAGATTGCCAGGGGAAATATCAATAACCTCAGATATGCGGATGACAACACGTTTATGGCAGAAAATGAAGAAGAACTAAAAAGCCTCTTAATGAAAGTGAAAGTGGCAAGTGAAAATGTTGGCTTAAAGCTTAATAATCAGAAAACAAAGATCATGGCCTCTGGTCTTATCACTTCATGGGAAATAGATGGGGAAATAGTGGAAACATTGTCAGACTTTATTTTGGGGGGCTCTAAAATCACTGCAGATGGTGATTGCAGCCATGAAATTAAAAGACACTTACTCCTTGGCAGAAAAGTTATGACCGACCTAGGTAGCATATTCAAAAGCAGAGACATTACTTTGCCGACTAAGGTCCGTCTAGTCAAGGCTATGGTTTTTCCTCTGGTTATGTATGGATGTGACAAATGCTGAGCTCTGAAGAATTGATGCTTTTGAACTGTGGTGTTGGAGAAGACTCTTGAGAGTCTCTTGGACTGCAAGGAGATCCAACTAGTCCATTTTGAAGGAGATCAGCCCAGGGATTTCTTTGGAGGGAATGATGCTAAAGCTGAAACTCCAGTATTTTGGCCACCTCATGTGAAGAGTTGACTCACTGGAAAAGACCCTGATGCTGGTAGGGATTGGGGGCAGGAGCAGAAGGGGACCTCCCAGGATGAGATGGCTGGATGCCATCACAGACTCAATGGACGTGAATCTGAGTGAACTCTGGGAGTTGGTGATAGACAGGAAGTCCTAGCGTGCTGCAATTCAGAGTTGGACTCGACTGAGTCGCAGAGTCGGACACGACTGAGCGATTGAACTTAACTGAAAAATAGCTAATAACAAAATATATGAGATACAAAATTTTAAATAAATTTTGTGGGGTATTATTAATATAAATTCATTAAATATAAATCTGTTATATATAAATTATTGAAAATATCATTAAAGATGCTCCTTTTCTTATTTTTTTTCACTTCATAAAGTGTACTCTCAGAGAAATGTTAATATGTCTCACTATGATTGCATTTTTTTCTTTTCTCTTATATTTCCTCTGATTTTTGATTTATATATATTGTTTCTTTGTTGTAAAGGTGCTAATGGTTGATGATGTTTATCTTCTTTGTGCCTTTTATCATTAAAAATATTCATTTTTGTTTTATAAAAAATGTAAACAGTGCATTTTATTTAACAATATAAGTAAGGCAAACCCACTAATGGCTCTTCCAAAAACAAACAAGGAACAAATGAGGCTCCTCCAGGATGGCAGCAGAGAGTAGATAATAACCATCTTAGTATACTACACATGACCAACATGTAATTTTGACAGTTGATAAATTTGTATTAAGCATGTTGGTTAACCTGTAAGTATTTATATAACACTAGGAAAGGAACTGAGGGAAATACACCTAAAAGGGGGGGGGCTATTTTTTAGTATGTAGATATACTAATATGCAGCCCCTCCATGGAAGACTCAGATCAGAACTCCATTGAAATTATTAATTTCCTTGGGACCCAGGGTTATACAGTCCCCCAGAAAAAGGCATAAGTTAAATATATGAGATACATCATAAATCCTGGAAGTAGACAACTCCAGATAGAAAACAAGCTATATTATGCCTAGGTACTTCAAAGCCTTATATCTTGGGCTTCTGTAGGGAAAGAGAAAATTAGCCAAGATGGCATGTTCAGGCTCTCTAGCCTCACATTTTGTAAATAACTATGCAATGATTGTTAACAGCTGAAATCATTTATAGCAATGCACATGTGCATCATGAAATACTCAGTCACAAACTACTTTGTGTTATAGGGATACAGTGAACTCCACCTAGAAAATGGCAGCATTTATGGTTACATCACATCTCTGTCCCTTGGGTTAGCCATTAGAGGAGAGAATATAGCATATCTACTGCCATGGCCACTGCATCAGCCAGGAGAGAATACTATGATGGCTGTTGAGTCAGCCCAGAGAGAGGTTGTGTTGTGTTACATTATGCTATGGCTGCTGCATCAGCCAGGAAAGAATAAATGTGTCTGCAATTCCTGCAAGCTCCTCCTCTTCTTATCCTCTTAGCTTGTGCTTTGCCTACCCTGGGTTCATGAATAGTGTGCACAGTGAGATACAATGACAGTTGCAGGTGCAGCAGTACAGCTTCCCAGGTGGCATTAGTGGCAAAGAACTCACCTGCCAGTGGAGATACGGGAGTTGCAGGTTCCATCTCTGGTTTAGGAAGATCTTCTGGAGGAGGGCGTGGCAACCCACTTCAGTCTTCTTGCCTGGAGAATCCCATGGACAGAGCAGCCTGGCAGGCTGCACTCCACAGGGTCACACAAAATTGGGCATGAGTGAACACACACAACACCTAATTTACCCGTCGCTTTTATAAACACTAAGGATGATTAAATATAAGTAGAAAATGTACAGCTGGAGTGAGTTCAAGCTGTAATCAACATTGCCAGGAGAAATATTGTAACTTCAGATATGCAGGTGACACCACTCTAATGGCAGAAAGCTAAGAGACACTAGAGTCTCTTGATGAAGGTGAAAGAGGAGAGTGCAAAAGCTAGGTTAATAATATTCAAAGACACTAAGATCATGGCATCTGGTCCCATCACTTCATGGCAAATATATGGGAAAACACTGGAAAGAGTGACAGACTTTACTTTCTGGACTCCAAAATCACTGCTGACAGTGACTGTGGCCATGAAATTAAAAAATGCTTGCTACTTGGAAGAAAAGCTATGACAAACATAAACAGTATATTATAAAGCAGAATCCTTACTTTGCTGGCAAAGGTCCATATAGTTAAAGCTATGGTTTTCCATTAGTCCTGTATGCATATTAGAGTTAGACTGTAAATGAGGGTGTGTGCTGAAGAATTTATGCATTTGAACATTGGTTCTGGAGAAGAATGTTGAGAACCCCTTGTACAGCAAGGATATCAAACAAGTTAAGCCTAAGAAAAATCAACCCTGAACATCCATTGAAAGGACTGATGCTGAAGCTCCAACACTTTGACCACCTCTTTCGAAGACCTGACTCATTGGAAAAGACCCTGATGTTGGGAAAGATAGAAGACAGGAGGAGAAGGGGATGACAGAGGATGAGATGGTTGGATGGCATCACTGACTCAATCAAGATAAGTTTGAGCAAACTCTAGGAGATGGTGAGGAACAAGCAAGCCTAGAATGGTGAGGGACAGGGAAGCCTGGTATGACCCCATATATCCATGGCGATCACAAACAGCTGATATGACTGAGTGATTGACCAAAAAGAAAGTTGATTCTATATCTTTCTAGTTATCATAGACCATAGTGCTAGTAGCTCATTCATTTCTAACTCTTTGTGACACCATGGACTATAGCCTGCCAGGCTCCTCTGCCCATGAAATTCTCCAGGCAAGAATACTGATGTGCTTTACCATTTCCTTCTCCAGGAAATCTTTCCAACCTAGGACTGAACCCAGGTTTCCTGAATTGCAAGCAGATTCTTTACCATCTGTGCCACCAGAGAAGCCCCACCATAGATCATAGGGCTATTTTTAATTAATCTGAGGTTTGTGTAAGGTCTTGGATACCAAGAAATAAATAAGGAAGATAGGCTGGACTGACAAAACAATGCTAAGGTAGTGTTGGGATCAACACAAATTAAAACTGATAGTCTAGACAATGACTAGAAACTTTCTAACTACATTTTTTTTCCTCTACCATGCCCTCCTGAAGCTTTCCAATGACCAAATATCATTAACACCAAGATATTAGAATCATGAGGATCATGAAATTTAGATTTGATTAAGATATTGGAGATTTAGTTTACTGATTTAAAACATATTTCTCAGAGATTGTCTTTCACCCCAATCTGTTTCTTGGAAAAGTTCTTCCTCAAACCCCACCCAAAACCAGACAAAATAGGTACGGGTAGCCAGCTAGGTTTTTCTTCTGTTTTCAGGAATAAATAAGAAAACTTTACTTGCATTTTTATAATAAATTACTAAGATATTTCTAAAGCATTTTCTAAAAATCTTTGGAAAATCACTGATTGAATGTCATATTCCAACTTGAATATCCTGATCAACTCTGGCTATTAGTTAGTGAGACAGCAGATTAAAGTTTTAATTGGCATTACAAACACGACTGATTATTTTAAGTGTACATTATATTGACACTATCTGACTTGAAGGACTATTATTACTTACAACCTTTCTATTTTTCTTCAATCAAAATATGCTATGTAAATTTATAAGAAACATGTATGCATCAGTTCAGTTCAGTTCAGTCACTCAGTCATGTCCGACTCTTTGCGACCCCATGACTTGCAGCACGCCAGGCCACCCTGTCCATCACCAACTCCCGGAGTTCACTCAGACTAGCATCCATCGAGTCAGTGATGCCATCCAGCAATCTCATCCTCTGTTGATATTGTCTTAATTTTTGTTAGCCCTTTTCAAAACTCAGGTTCCATCCTTGAATGGGGAAGATCCCTTGGAGAAGGAAATGGTAACCCACTCCAATATTCTTGCCTGGGAAATTCAATACCTACAGGAGCCCGGAAGGCTACACTTTATGGGACCACAGAGTCATACATGACTGAGCATGCAAGCAAGCCCTTTATATATTCCTTATACTTAAGGCTTTCATTGTGTACAGTCGACTAAGGTCCATCTAGTCAAGGCTATGGTTTTTCCAGTGGTCATGTACTGATGTGAGAGTTGGACTGTGAAGAAGGCAGAGCACCAAAGAATTGATGATTTTGAGCTGTGGTGTTGGAGAAGACTCCTGAGAGTCCCTTGGACTTCAAGGAGATCCAACCAGTCCATTTTGAAGGATATTAACTCTGGGATTTCTTTGGAAGGAATCATGCTGAAGCTTCAACTCCAGTACTCTGGCCACCTCATGTGAAGAGTTGACTCATTGGAAAAGACTCTGATGCTGGGAGGGATTAGGGGCAGGAGGAAAAGAGGAAGACCGAGGATGAGATGGCTGGATGGCATCACTGACTCGATGGACGTGAGTCTGAGTGAAATCCGAGAGATGGCAATGAACAGGGAGGCCTGGTGTGCTTTGATTCATGGGGTCACAAAGAGTCAGACATGACTGAGTGACTGAACTGAACTGAACTGAACTTCTGTACAGTCATAGCTAAATAGACTTAATTACAACAGTAATTGCCACAGATTAAATTTTTGATAAATATAAGTTGTTATAAATATAACAAATATGATACATCATGATATTGAAAATGAGTGAAAGTCACTCAATTGTGATTGACTCTCTGTGACCCCATGGTCCATGGAATTCTCCAGGCCAGAATACTGGAGTGGGTAGCCTTTTCCTTCTCCAGGGGATCTCCCAACCCAGGGATCAAACCCAGGTTTCCTGTATTGCAGGTGGATTCTTTACCAGCTGAGCCACAAGGGAAGCCCAAGAATACTGGAGTGGGTAGCTTATCCCTTCTCCAGTGGATCTTCCTGACACAGGAATTGAACTGGGATCCCCAGCACTGCAGGCAGATTCTTTACGAAATGAGCTATCAGGGAATACCACGATAACATTAATGTTATAATGTTTCTCAATTTCTAAAATCATTTTATATAACACAATTTGTGATAATGAACTATAAATGCTCATGTTCTGTGTCTATCTTCTACACAATTAACTATTATTTTTTAGCTAGCAAATATTTTATTCATTACAAAGGATAACATATTACCCCATTATTAGTGATATCAGCATCACTCTCTTCTGATTTGTTAGTGAATAACTAGAGAAGGAAGTGCTTAACTAATTCAAGGCATTCACTCACAGTCTTTTTTTGTTGTTGTTTGTTTCCCCATTTCATGAAGACTTACATTCAGGAATGAAAATCTCCATTTTATGATCAAAATTTGAGAATTTTTTACACAAAACCAACCCAGTGATAACTCAAGAGCTCAACAGAATTGTGTCCTCTTAACTAATGTACTGAAAATGAAGGCCTGATCTAGCCTAAGCTCCCTCTTATGAGTATTCATTAATGCTTCCACAGACTGAAAGTAGGGGGAAAAAAATGTGGCCAAAAGAGATGCAGAGAAGATCAAAGAAGAGCACAAAATAAGCAGAGAAAAAGTTCTCTCTTTTAAATGCACTGTAGATTTTCTTCCATTAAAGAGTTCCTGCTGCGGCCCTCATATAAAGTAGGTATAGGGTAATATGTGTGGCTTGTAGATGAATTTTCTCTGAATACTCTGTTCACCATGTTCTTCCTTGAAGTTGTCTTTTTTTTTATATACACAAAAGAGAAGAATTGATGCTTTTGAACTGTGGTGTTGGAGAAGACTCTTGAGAGTCCCTTGGACTGCAAGGAGACCCAACAAGTACACCCTAAAGGAGATTAGTTCTGGGTGTTCATTGGAAGGACTGATGTTGAAGCTGAAGCTCCAACACTTTGGCCACCTGATGCAAAGAGCTGAATCATTGGGAAAGACCCTGATACTGGGAAAGACTGAGTGTGGAGGAGAAGGGGACGACAGAGGATGAGATGGCTGGGTGGCATCACTGACTCAATGGACATGAGTTTGGGTAAACTCTGGGAGTTGATGATGGACAAGGAGGGCTAGCGTGCTGCAGTTCATGGAGTGGCAAAGAGTCAGACACGATTAAGTGACTGAACTAAACTGAATTATTATAGTGGCAAGAATACACAGAAGAACTATACAAAAAAGATCTTCATGCCCCAAATGACCATGATGGTGTGATCACTCACATACTTCCAGACATCCTGGAATGTGAAGTTTAGTGGGCCTTACGAAGCACCACTATGAGCAAAGATAGTGGTTGCAATGGAATTCCAGTTGAGCTATTTCAAATCCTGAAAGATGATGGTGTGAAAGTGCTGCACTGAATATGCCAACAAATTTGGCATATTCAGCAGTGGCCACAGGACTAGAAAAGGTCAGTCATTCCAATTCTAAATAAAGCTAATCCCAAAGAATGTTCACACTACTGCACAATTGCACTCAACACACATTAGCAAAATAATGCTCAAAATTCTTTAAGCTAGGCTTCAACAGAACATGAACAGAGAACTTTGATATGTTCAAGCTGAATTTAGATCAGGTAAAGGAACCAGGAGTCTCAGACACTAAAGTGTCTGCCTACTATGTGGGAGACCCGGGTTTGATTCCTGGGTCAGGAAGATCCCCTGGAGAAGGAAATGGCAATCCACTCCAGAACTTTTGCCTGGAAAATCCAATGGACGAAGGAGCCTGATAGGCTACAGTCCATGGGGTCTCAAAGAGTCAAGCATGACTGAGCAACTTTACTTTCACTTTCAGAGGAACCAGAGATAAAATTGCCAACATCCACTGATTCATAGAAAAAGCAAGAGAGTTCCAAAAAGACTTCTACTTTTGCTTTGACTACGCTAAAGCCTTTGATAGTGTGGGTCACAACAAACAGGCAAATTCTTAAAGAAATGAGAATATCAGACCACCTCACCTGATTCCTGAGAAATCTGTATACAGGTCAAGAAGCAACAGTTAGAAGCAGACATGGAATAGAGTGATTCCCTAATTGATAAAGGAGTACCTCAAGGCTTTGTATTGTTACCCTGCTTATTTAACTTATATGCAGAGTACATCATGGAAAATGCCAAGGTACATCATGGAAAATGCCAAGCTGGATGAAGCACAAGCTGGAATCAAAGTTGTCTGGAGAAATACCAATTACCTCATACATGCACATGACACTACTCTTATGGCCAAAAGAGAAGAGAAACTAGAGAGCCAATTGATGAAAGTGAAAGAGGAGAGTGAAAAAGCTTGCTTAAAACTCAACATTAAAAAAATGAAGATTATGGTATCTGGTCCCATCACTTCTTGGCAAATAGATGGGGAAATAATGGAAACAGTGAGAGATTTCATTTTGGGAGGTTTCCAAATTCATTGTACATGGTGACTGCAGCCATGAAATTAACACTTGTACCTTGAAAGAAAACCTATGACCAACCTAGACAGCATATTTAAAAAGCAGACATTACTTTACCAACAGAGGTCCATCTAATGAAAGCTGTCATTTATCCAGTAGTCATGCATGGATTTGAGAGGTGGACCACAAAGAAAACTGAGCACCAAAAAAGTGATGCTCTTAGACTGTGCTGTTGGAGAAAACTTGAGAGCCCCTTTGGACTGTAAGCAAATTAATTCAGTCAATCCTAAAAGAAATCAATCCTAAAAGAAGCAATCCTGAATATTCATTGGAAGAACTGATGCTGAAGGTGAAGCTCCAATATTTTGGCTGGCCACATGATGCAAAGAACTGACTCTTTGGAAAAGACCCTGATTCTGGGAAAGATTGAAGGCAGGAGGAGAAAGGGATGACAGAGGATGAGATGGTTGTGTTGAGGGAGTTTGTAATTTCCTCAGTTCTGTTGCTCTGCAGCAAAAATTTGAAGCGATGGTCAGACCAGTGTTACAGTTCCATGTTACAGCTCAGCTTATTTAGCACGCTAAGGAAAATACATCCTGGAGGCATGAGGGTGGCCTACCCAAAAGATGGAAGAATACAGAAGCTTGTAGCTCAATTTTGGCTCCTCTTTTTATATATTTTTCCTCCTTCCCCTGAGCCTGAGGTATTTAAATTGGGCTAATTAGGAGAGATGTTTGTTTTACCTGATATTCTCAATCCAGTCCTTGTACCTTCCTTTGTTCTATTTTCACAGGCTTTTCCCTTGTCTTTTTGCTACTACCATTCTGGACTCCTTTTTTCCTATTCTAACTACCTAACACTTGGATGGCATCACCAACTTGATATACATGAGTTTGAGCAAGATCTTGGATCTGGTGATGGATAGAAAAGCCTGGCTGCTACAGTCCATGGGGTTGCAAAAAGTCAGACAGGACTAAGTGACTGAACTGAATTGGTTTTTCTATTAGATCCTAGTTTTGGCGATATAGAGTTCTATTATTTTTTCTGTTGACCAATCATGATATAATGGTATTAAGTGAATAATAATTACATAGTCACAATAGTAAAAGATGTTTTCATTTTATACAATCAATAGCCAGATTAAAAAGATAATTACAACCACAAGCCATAATGGGAATATGATTAACTTAACAATATTAAATAATTACATACAATTGGGGGGAGGTCAAGCCTAGTCATGTAGTAAGTGGAATTACATATATGCAAATGTTTTCATCTGATCAGATAATCTGTCTTGGTTGTTGCATTTGAATTTGGGGTGATTACCAATATGTATGATGATCCTATTGGCTTTTCCTGTTAGCTCAGCTGGTAAAGAATCTGACTGCATTGCTGGAGACCTTGGTTCTATTTTTACGTTGGGAAGATCCCTTGAAGAAAGGAAAGGCTACCCACTCCAGTATTCTTGGGCTTCTCTGGTGGTTTAGATGGTAAAGAATCTACAATACCAGAAACCTGGGTTCAATCCCTGGATTGGGAAGATCCCCTGGAGGAGGGCATGTCAACCCACTCCAGTATTCTTGCCTGGAGAATCCCCATAGACATAGGAACCTAGTAGACTATAGTCCATGTAGTCACAAAGAGTTGGACACAACTGAGCAACTAAGCACAGCACTGCACATGAACCATTTAGATTTTCTTGTTTTGGGTTTGTTTTCTATAGGTCTTTTCCTTTTCTTGTATTTCCTGCCTAGAGAAGTTTCTTTAGCATTTGTTAAAGCTGGTTTGTGAGTGCTGAATTATCTTAACTTTTGCTTGTCTGTGAAGATTTTGATTTATCCATCAAATTTCAAGAAAAGTTTTGCTGGGTAAGGTATTCTAGTTGTAGGTTCTTCCTTTTTATCACTTTAATTATATCATCCCATTCCCTTCTGATTTATAGTTTCTACAAGTTGGAAAACCTATTAGTTGAGAAATCAACTTATCAGAAATCAGCTGATAGCTTGAAAGGAGTTCCCTTGTATGTTATTTGTTGTTTTTCCCTTGCTGTTTTTAATGTTTTTATCTCTGTCTTTAATTTTTGTCAGCTTGATTACTATGTGTCTTGGTATGTTCCGCCTTGGGTTTATCCTGCCTGGGACTCTCTGTGCTTCCTGGACTTGGTTCATTATTTCCTTTCCCATGTTAGGGACATTTTCAATTATTATTTATTCAAATATCTTCTCAGGTCCTTTTTCTCGTTCTTCCATTCTGTGACCCCTATTATGTGAATGTTGGTGTGTTTAATGTTGTCTTAGAGGTCTCTTAGACTGTCTTCATTTTGTCTCTCTTTTTCTTTCTATATTCTGTTCTGTGGCAGAGATTTCTACTATTTTGTTCTCCAGGTTATTTATCTGTTCTTCTCCCTTAGTTATTCTACTATTGATTCCTTATATTATATTACTCATCTCTGGTTTTTTGGTTTTAATTCTAGGTTTTTGGTAAACATTTTTCGTATCTTCTCAACTTTTGGCTCCATTCTTTTTTTGAGATCCTGAATCATATTCACTTTCATTATTTGCATTTTTTTTTCCTGGAAGTTTGCCCATCTCCCCTTCATTTAGTTATTTTTCTGGGGTTTTATCTTATCCTTATCCTTTCATCTGGAACATAACTTTCAGCTTTTTTCATGCTGATTAACTTTCTGTAATATGTTTTTTATTGCAGCCACTGTGAGACTGTGCTTCTTCTGTCTACCCTCTGATGGCCGAGGCTAAGAGGCTTGTATAAGCTTCCTGATGGAAGAGACTGGTGGTGGAAAAACTGGGGTTTGCTCTGACAAGCTGGGCCTTGTTTAGAAAAGATCTGATCCAATTATCTGTTAATGGGTGAGGTTGCTGCTCCCTCCTTGGTAGTTTTTTTTCCCTGAGGTGACCCAGCACTGGGGTCTATGGTAGGCTCCATGGCAAATTTCAAGAAAGTTTAGGCCAAGACAGATCTCTTGGGCCTAAACACTGGAAGTGCCTCCATACCTGTGGTGAGCCCTTGCCAACCCATACCTCCACAGGAGGCTCTCCAATACTAGCAGGGAGTTTTGTTTCAGTCTCCTGTGGAGTCACTTCTCCTCTCCTTTGGTCTTGGTGCCTACAAAATTTTCTTTTTTCCCTCAAAGACTGCAAACTGTGTTTCCCCCAGTCCTCTGGAAGTCCTTTAATCAAACCCCACTGGCATCCAAAGCCAGATTTCCTGGTGATTCCTTGACCTTTTCTCGGACGCCCAGGCTGGAAAGCCTGATGTCGGTTTCAGAACCTTCACAACAGTGGGAGAACTTATTTGGTATTATTGTTCTCCAGTCTGTGAGTCACCCACCTGGTGGGTGTAGGATTTGATTTTGTCAGAATTTCATCCCTCCTACTGTCTCACTAGAACTTCTCGTTTTTGGACATACAGTATGTTTTTTGGTGGGTTTCAGTAAACTCCTGTCAATGGTTCTTCAACAGCTAGTTGCAATTTTGATGCTCTTGCAGGAGGAGATTAGCACACGTCCTTCTACTCTGCCATCTTGAAATGGAAGACCATGTCTTAACTTTTCATCTGTGTGTTTTTATATCTGAAGAGTTTTTGTATGCAGCATATACATGAGTATTATTTTTTATATGCTCAACTACCTTGTCTTTTTATTGGAGAATTTAATTCATTTACATTTAATATAATTATTGATGAACATGTACTCATTGTGAATTTAATATTAATTTTCTGGCTGCATTGATGTTCCTCTGTTTACTTCTTCTTCTTCTTCTTCTTCTTCTTCTTTTTTACTACTTTCTGCCCATGTAGGTAGATGGCTTTCTTTAGTGGTACACTTAGATTTGTTTCTCATTTTCTCTTGTGTATCTACTGTAAGTTTGGCTTTCAACTTACTTTGAGGTTATATATAAAATTTATATTTTTAACAACTTACTTCATTTAGATGACTTAGGTTTGAACATATCCTAAAGCTCTACATTCTACTCCCCCCTTCATATTATGGTATTATTGTTCTCCAGTCTGTGAGTCACCCACCTGGTGGGTGTAGGATTTGATTTTGTCAGAATTTCATCCCTCCTACTGTCTCACTAGAACTTCTCGTTTTTGGACATACAGTATGTTTTTTGGTGGGTTTCAGTAAACTCCTGTCAATGGTTCTTCAACAGCTAGTTGCAATTTTGATGCTCTTGCAGGAGGAGATTAGCACACGTCCTTCTACTCTGCCATCTTGAAATGGAAGACCATGTCTTAACTTTTCATCTGTGTGTTTTTATATCTGAAGAGTTTTTGTATGCAGCATATACATGAGTATTATTTTTTATATGCTCAACTACCTTGTCTTTTTATTGGAGAATTTAATTCATTTACATTTAATATAATTATTGATGAACATGTACTCATTGTGAATTTAATATTAATTTTCTGGCTGCATTGATGTTCCTCTGTTTACTTCTTCTTCTTCTTCTTCTTCTTCTTCTTTTTTACTACTTTCTGCCCATGTAGGTAGATGGCTTTCTTTAGTGGTACACTTAGATTTGTTTCTCATTTTCTCTTGTGTATCTACTGTAAGTTTGGCTTTCAACTT
This sequence comes from Madoqua kirkii, assembly GCA_006408675.1. Lineage (NCBI taxonomy): Eukaryota > Metazoa > Chordata > Mammalia > Artiodactyla > Bovidae > Madoqua > Madoqua kirkii. Next base: position 1,260 of record SJYC01124274.1, on the reverse strand, counting down.
ACTTTGAGGTTATATATAAAATTTATATTTTTAACAACTTACTTCATTTAGATGACTTAGGTTTGAACATATCCTAAAGCTCTACATTCTACTCCCCCCTTCATATTTTATTTTTTTGTTGTCACATTTTATATCTTTTTATCTTATGGATCCCTTTTGCTTCTCTGAAAAACTCTTCCATACTCTCAGGCAGCAGTTTTTTTTTTTTTTTTTTAAAAATGCATATATATACTGATCGGTAAGCACCATTGGTCACAAAAGTCAAGAAGTCTGAAGATGTTCATTGGGGAGCAGTTAAAAAACTGAGGCTCTAGAGGACTTGCTAAGCTCCTTTCTGGAAGTTCAAATCAGTCTAACTAGGGTTTTTTGTGTGTTTTTTTTTTAAATTTTTTTCTTTCAGGCAGAGTTTTTTACTCTATAAAGTTATTCTATGCAATAAGTATTTTGCATTCAGATATCCTAAATTCTTGAATAAATACACACCTCTGCAAATGCTTTCATTTGTATAATCTTAATAACTACTGATGTCTTTTTCATGATTTAATTATTCTTCTAGTGCTAACAAAAGAGTGATTTTCCAATTACTTCACTTTCCTACATTCATTAGTTGTCATTCTCTTAAAAGGTGAGTTTTATCTGCCTGTCTTTTTCTTTCTTTCCTTCTTTCTTCCCAGTGGGTTCTGTGGATTTCCATTTTCTCCAATGATTTAGGATACAAATTTAAAAGATTCTCAGATTGCTTTAGTTTGGGGTTATTAAAAACCTTTTCAGTCTAGCTTCTTTTTCCCTTTCATTTCCCTTCTTTACTATTTGGGCACTTTTTTTTTTTTTTTAACTTTTTGACCAAGAAAAATGGTACAAGCTTATTATATACTTTCCTTCTACTTCTCTCTGCCTTTTTTTTTTTTTTTTTTTTTAAATACTGGAAATCAAGATTTGGACACTCAGTGTTCTTGCTGATACTGGAGTGTCACTGCTCCAAGTCATTTCAGAGAAGAGAGTTAAAAAACAAGTGTGAACACACACACACACACACACACTTATATCTATGTATAAAAGTTATATATACATATATATGTATATATGTATAAAAGTTATATATGCATATATACATATATATGTATACTGAGATAGGTATAAAAGTTATATATACATATATATGTATGTATACATATACGTATATACATATATGTATATATACATATGTATATGATAGATATAAAAGTTATATATACATATATACATATACGTATATATATG
>SJYC01124273.1:0-15082 GCA_006408675.1 Madoqua kirkii | reverse complement strand
ATATCTGCTTTTTTTTTTTTTTTTTAATACTGGAAATCAAGATTTGGACACTCAGTGTTCTTGCTGATACTGGAGTGTCACTGCTCCAAGTCATTTCAGAGAAGAGAGTTAAAAAACAAGTGTGAACACACACACACACACACACTTATATCTATGTATAAAAGTTATATATACATATATATGTATATATGTATAAAAGTTATATATGCATATATACATATATATGTATACTGAGATAGGTATAAAAGTTATATATACATATATATGTATGTATACATATACGTATATACATATATGTATATATACATATGTATATGATAGATATAAAAGTTATATATACATATATACATATACGTATATATATGTATATATAACTTTTATACCTATCTCAGTTCAGTTCAGTTCAATCGCTCAGTCATGTCCAACTCTTTGCGACACCATGAATCACAGCACGGCAGGCCTCCTTGTTCATCACCAACTCCTGGAGTTCACTCAGACTCATGTCCATCGAGTCAGTGATGCCATCCAGCCATCTTATCCTCTGTCGTCCCCTTCTCCTCCTGCCCCCAATCCCTGCCAACATCAAGGTCTTTTCCAATGAGTCAACTCTTCGCATGAGGTGGCCAAAATACTGGAGTTTCAGCTTTAGCATCATTCCCTCCAAAGAAATCCCAGGGCTGATCTCCTTCAAAATGGACCTATCTACATGCATCTATATTTAATTTGTTGTTCAGTTGCTAAGTTGTGTCCAACTTTTTGTGAAGCCATGGACTGCAGAATACCAAGCTTCCTTGACCTTCACCATCTCCTGGAGTTTGCTCAAACTCATGTCCATTGAGTTGGTGATTTAGAAAAGCATATATAATATGAATTATACATAAATATAAATATTTTACATGCATATATATATATATATCATAGTTGTATATGTGTAAAAGTATGACCTTGTAGCAATATCTTCATTTCTGAGTCTATATTTCAGGATCATTATAATTTTATTTTTTCTTTTCCTATATTTCAGCTCCCCAGTTCAACACTGTGAAGCCCCCAATCTAACTAACTCTTACCCTTATGGGCTTCAAATAAACCAGACCATGTTTTCAGCTTGCTGGGTCCAGTCATCCTTCTTTATATGGGTCCTACTGTTGCTAGTTTCACTGAAAGAAAGGGGGAGAGATTGTGCTATATATTTTTTCTCATTTCTACATATACCTTTCTTTTTCATTGCTATGGAAAGCTTTTGAGAGCAACAATTACATCTTAAAACTTCAGTGTCTCACTTAAAAATGTCTAGCACAATGTCTTACCCCAAATTTTGCAACTGGAAACCTGGAGCTGAATTCTACCAAAACACATTTTATTTAGCCTGTTTATAAAACAAAATATTGATTTTAAACAAAATAATACATTTTAAAGTAAATATAATGTATTTAAAGATAAAACAATGTGTTTTATAAAACAAAAATAATTAGTTTGCTTAAAAATATATTTTATGGAAATTTTACACATAGGTATCAATTTCTGACTTCTTTTGAAATAAAAAGTTATTATATCAGTGAATTTATCCTCATGCATGAGAGGGAGAAAAACAAAGGAGTACCTTCATCTATATGTAGAAGGACATTTACAAATTGTTCAGCTTAGATCTCCTACCAGTTTGTCTCATTGAATACCTAACACTTGAAGGAATTTGAGTTTATATCCTGACACACAAGAGGCATTGGTTGAAGCTATGGATATTGGTTAGTTAGCTGATTATGAAAGATAAAATTTGAAGTTCCAAGTCAACTGAATTAACCTTTTCTAATAAAGCCCTGACAGTTTTTCTTTGCTGTTTATTCCATTACATCTTTCACTTTTACCTAAATTCAGAAATCTGGTTGCTGCCATTTATGAATTATAGTAATTTTATCAGAGACTATTACTTACATTCTCTAAAAGTGGAGAAGTGTGTGCCAGAACCATTAGTTTCAGGGGAATAAAAATTGCTCATTCATAGTTTTTTGTGTGTGGTCTATGAGCTGTAAAGACCACTTAAGGTCACTGCTTCATACAATATTAGGTAAACATTTAAGAGTTAAATACTTTTATCCATCTTTTCTTCCAGCAAAGAAATAGACCATGAAAACTCCAGAGAACTGGATTGATATATGTTTTCACTTTATTATTTTTCCTGAGCTGAGTTCTCAGTAATACTCTCATGTAGATGCAGGTAAGTGAACCATGCTCTGTGTGATGGAAAAAAGGCAAATGTATCTGGGAAACTATATTATATATATATATATATGTACTATATATATATGACAGAGAGAGACATAGAGAGAGAGACAGAGAAATTTCTTTCTCTGTTCATGAAAAAGGCATTAGTCTCCAGGAAAATGATCATCTATTCATTTGTGAGTTTATAGGTAAGTTGGAAAGAGCAAGTAAATAAAGTCAATAAAACATATGTATTAAAATAATTATCATTTAATTAAAAGCAAAGGCATTACTGGGAAATGCTCATATAGTCAAAGCTATTTTTTTTTTTTTTACAGTAGCCATGTACAGATGGGAGAGTTGGAACATTAAGAAGACTGTACATTAAAAAACTGATGCTTTCAAATTGTGCTGGAGAAGACTCTAGAGAGTCCCTTGGGCTGCAAAGAGATCAAACCACCTCATCCAAAAGGAAATCAATCCTGAATAGTCATTGAAAGGACTGATGATGTAGCTCTAATACTTTGGTTATTTGATGTCAAGAGCTGATTCATTGGGAAAGATCTTAATCCTGGGAAAGATGGGAGGCTAAAGGAGAGGGAGGCAGCAGAGAATGAGATGGCTAACATCACTGCCCCAGTGGACATGAATTTGAGCAAACTCTGGGAGATGGTGAAGGACAGGGAAGCCTGGCATGCTGCAGTTCATGTAAGGAGTTATACATAACTTAGGGACTGAACAACAGCAAAATATGTAGTACTATATACTAAAGACTCAATGATTGTATACCGTCTCCATTACTTATAAGTATTTCTATGCTAATTGTAGGTAAATATCACATTAAAAAAAAAAAGAAAAACCTATGTTTTCCAATATGTTAGTTGTGATCAGTTAATGGTAAATTAACTTGATAAATCCCAGTCAATAGTGACACTACTTCAAAAAATCGGAATGACAATTTGTTGATTGTAAGGTTGAGTATTTTTTGTTTATTTTTATTTCCTATGTTAATTATTCACTCACACCCCTGAAATGTCACTGAATTGTATATTACATATTAAGATGGTCAACTTCTCTCCTATTTGATGGAATTACTTTTGCTAGGTGACTCTTTCTCTTTTACTTATAGTTCTTATACACAAAATTTTAAAAATTTAAGTTATTAAAGAATTATTTTTTTTCACCTTTGATTTATTCCCTATGATTCACATACTAATTCTGAATTGAAATTCATGGGGAACCTTTTCTTGCTAATTTAATAAAGAATCAGTGTACACCTCAGAGGAGCAAACTCCTCAACTTCTTCTTACACAGACAGACACACAGACATCAACATAATTCTCATATTGTGTCTTAAAAGTGCCAGGGCAGTATTGAAGGTGAAAAAGAGAAAACCCAGGACATGTCTCTGCCCATTAACAAAATTAAAGGCTTTACTTTTTCTTGGGAGAGTGTGATTTAAGAGCTAATCAGCACCATGGCCCTTGTACATTATCTAAGAAAGTAGAAATTACTGGCTACTGAATCTGGTCTTGGAAGCTCCAGAGGGAATCTCTGCAGGCCCTATGATAACTTTTTAATGCCAGCTTGAATGTTCCTCCTTATGTAACTGGGTTAGTTTGCTATACATAAAAAGGGGCAGCTAGCTGATCATCTGCCTCTTTTTGTATGTGTTTCAGTAGAACAGTTTACTTGTGCAGATAAAGTTTCTTGTGTTCAGTTTTGTCTACTCTGTTGGCAAGGACTCGAACTGTTCTATTTGCTTTACACAGTCCCATTTATTCAATGGCATTCACATTCATATGTCTTTAGAATATTGGTTCCAAAATGAGTCATATTCAAAAGAAAGACATTATTTTTAGGCCATTGAAATCAGAAACAGTATCATAAAGAAAATGATTCTAAAAGTAAATTTTAATTCATTCATTAGAGCACAAAAATCTTTTCTCCGAGTTCTATAAATCACTCGCTCTTTAATATCAAAGGAAGTCTATCAGGAAATAAAACAAATATTTTTCCCAGTTTCATTGAGATCTAAGATGAGGGCAAGAAAAAGAATGTGAAGGACAAAGATATCTGAATGCTCTCAATGTTTCTTTCCTTTGGGAAAAACTATATGAAATTGCCAATGTAACTTCTGTCCTTTTGAGACCAACACTTAGGGCTCTGAATGAGAATCTTGTAAATATCCCATTACTATATATATATATATATATACTTAAGAATTTCCATCATATTAATTCATGTGGAGAATATAAATGTTACAGAAATCCAATGGATACTATGGGTAAATAATTTAATTAGAAAATGTAAGCAAACAGACACACGTACACAGAAAAGATGACTGGCATGAATAAAACAACTGCTGCAGAAACCTGCAAATATATATTTTGGTACTTGCCATGGTACATTGGAATGTGTACCTGCATTTATATGTGCTATATCTTAGAATTAAAGGGCTGATCATGTAAGAAGTACTCTCATTTAGAATATTCCAGTATGGTAGTCACATTTTTCAGTCAAAAGTAGTTAGGTTAGTCTGTATAACTGTGGAAATCCTTGGTCCACATGGTCAAATGACTACCCGGGCAAATATCTTCTCTGTTTCAAAATGAAGTTTAAAAAAATCATCAATGATAGATTCAAAGCATTACCCAACTACAGGAAATTGAAAATGGAAATCTTAGGATTATTCTCATGATCATGATTCCCTCTCTAACATTTATTTGTGCCCACACACTTTATTTCAGGACACATTCACAAGGCACTGCTTTTCTCTTTTCCAATAAATTTGATGATTCACATTTTCTTTTCATTTCATTTCAGTTCAGTCGCTTTCGTGTCTGAATCTTTGCAACCCATGGATTGCAGCATGCCATGCTTCTCTGTCCATTACCAACTCGGAGTTTACTCAAACTCACGTCCATCGAGCCAGTGATGCCATCCAGCCTTCTCATCCTCTATTGTCCCCTTAGCCTCCTGGCTCCAATCCCTCCCAACATCAGAGTCTTTTCCAATAAGTCAGTTCTTTGCATGAGGTGGCCAAAGTACTGGAGTTTCAGCTTTAGCATCATTCCTTCCAAAGAAAACCCAGGACTGATCTCCTTTAGAATGGACTGATTGTATCTCCTTGCAGTCCGAAGGAAGAGTCTTTTCAAATGAGTCAGTTCTTTGCATCAGGTGGTCAAAGTACTGGAGCTACAGCATCAACATCAGCCCTTCCAATATATATTCAGGACTGATTTCTTTTAGGATGAACTGGTTGAATTTCTTTGCAGACCAAGGGACTCTCAAGAGTCTTCTCCAACACCACAGTTCAAAATATCAATTGTTCCCCACTCAGGTTTCTTTATAGTCAAACTCTCACATCCATACAAGACTACTGGGAAAAACATAGCCTTGGTTAGATGGACCTATGTTGGCAAAGTAATGTCTGTGTTTTTTAATATGCTGCCTAGGTTGATCATAACTTTCCTTCCATGGAGTAAAGGTTTTTTAATTTCATGGCTGCAGTCACCATGGAGCCCCCCAAAATAAAGTCTGCCACTGTTTCCATTGTTTCCCCATCTATTTGCCATAAGATAATAGGACCAGATGCCATGTATTAGTTTTCTGAATCTTGAGCTTTAAGTCAGCTTTTTCACTCTCCTTTCATTTTCATCAAGAGGCTCTTTAGTTCTTCTTCACTTTCTGCCATAAGGATGGTGTCATCTGCATATCTGATGATATTTCTCCCGGCAATCTTGATTCCAGCTTGTACTTCTTCCAGCCCAGGGTTTCTCATGATATACTTTGCATATAAGTTGAATAAGCTGGGTAACAATATACGCCTTGATGTACTCCTTTTCCTATTTGGAACCAGTCTATTGTTCCATGTCCAGTTCTAGCTGTTGCTTCCTGACCTGCATACAGATTTCTCAGGAAGCAGGTAAGGTGGTCTGGTATTCCCATCTCTTTCAGAATTTTCCAGTTTATTGTGGTTCACGCAGTCAAAGGCTTTGGCATAGTCAATATAACAGAGATAGATGATTTTCTGGAACTCTCTTGCTTTTTCAATGATCCAGCTGATGTTGGCAATTTGATCTCTGGTTCCTTTGCTTTTTCTAAATGCAGATTGAACATCTAGAAGTTCTCGTGTTGTTGAAGCCTGGCTTGAAGAATTTTGAGCATTACTTTACTAGTGTGTGAGATGAGCACAATCATGTGGTAGTTTGAACATTCTTTGGCATTGCCTCTCTTTGGGATTGGAATGTAAACTGACTTTGTCCAGTCCTGTGGCCACTTCTGAGTTGTCCACATTTGCTGGCATATTGAGTGCAGCACTTTCACAGCATAATATTTTAGGATTTGAAATAGCTCAGCTGGAATTCCATCACCTCCACTAGCTTTGCTTGTAGTGGTGCTTCCTAAGACCCACTTGACTTCACATTCCAGGATGTTGGCTCTAGGTGAGTGATCACACCATCATGATTATCTGGACCATGAAGATCTTTTATGTACACTTCTGTGTATTCTTGCCACCTCTTCTTAATATCTTCTGCTTCTGTAGGTCCATACCATCTCTGTCCTTTATTGAGCCCATATTTGCATGAAATATCTCCTTGTTATCTCTAATTTTCTTGAAGAGCTCTCTAGTCTTTCCCATTCTTTTCTTTCCCTCTATTTCTTTGCACTGATCACTGAGGATGGCTTTCTTGTTTCTCCTTGCTATTTTTGGAACTCTGCATTCAAATGGGTATATCTTTCTTTTTCTCCTTTGCCTTTTGCTTCTCTTCTTTTCACAGCCATTGGTAAGGCCTCCTCTGACAGCCATTTTGCTTTTTTGCATTTCTTTATTTGGAGATGGTCTCAATCCCTGTCTGTTATGAAGCTTTATCTGTAATTCATCAGGCACTCAATCGGATCTAGTCCCTTAAATCTATTTCTCACTTCTACTGTATAATCATAAGTGATTTCATTTAGGTCATACCTGAATTGCTGGGTAGTCTTCCCTACTTTCTTCAATTTAAGTCTGAATTTGGCAATAAGTTCATGATCTGAGCCACAGACAGCTCCTGGTGTTGTTTTTGCTGACTGTATAGAGCTTCTCTACTTTTGGCCACAAAGAATATAATCAATTTGATATTGTTGTTGACCATCTGGTGATGTTCATATATAGCCATCACTTATGTTGTTGGAAGAAGATGTTTGTTATCACCAGTGTGTTTTCTTGGCAAAACTCTATTAGCCTTTGCCCTGCTTTATTCTGTATTCCAAATCCAATTTTCCTGTTACTACAGGTGTTTCTTGTATTCCAGTCCTCCCTCTGTAATGAAAAGGACATCTTTTGTGGGTGTTAGCTCTAAAACGTCTCTAGATCTTCATAGAACTTTTGAAAGTTCTACTTCTTCTGCATTACTGGTCAGGGCATAGACTTGGACTATCATAATATTGAATGATTTGCCTTGGAAATGAACAGAGATCATTCTGACATTTTTGAGATTGCATCCAAGTACTGCATTTTCAACTCTCTCTCTCTCTCTCTCTTTTTTTTTTTTTTTTCTATGATAGCTACTCTATTTCTTCTAAGGGATTCTTTCCCACAGTATTAGAGATCATCTGAGTTAAATTCATCCATTCCAGTTCATTTTAGATCACTGATTCCTAAAATGTTGACGTTCACTCTTGCCATCAAAAGGAAAATTTGATTGCTTCCAATTTGCCTTAATTCATGGACCTGACATTCAAGGTTCGTATGCAATATTGCTCTTTACAGCATGAGACCTTGCTTCCATCATCAGTCATGTCCACAACTGGGTGTTGCTTTTGCTCCATCTCTTCATTCTTTCTGGAATTATTTCTCCACTGATCTCCAGTAGCATATTGGGTACCTAAATGACCTGGGAGTTCATCTTTCAATGCCCCATTATTTTGCTTTTTCATACTGTTCTTGGGGTTCTCAAGGCAAAAATACTGAAGTGGGCTTCCATTCCCTTCTCCAATAGGCCACATTTTGTCAGAAGTCTCCACCATGAGCCATCTGTCTTGGGTGGCCCTACACAGAATAGCTCATAGTTTCATTGAGTTAGATAAGGCTGTTGTCTAATGTATAAATGTATAATACATTTTCTTTTACTAATTTGCAATTATATTGCACAGTATAAAAGAAGAGTATATCAGGAAACTTCGCTTTTCTATACTTAGATCCTGGAAATCAGTTATTTTTTCCTTTGACCTCCTGAAGACATGATTCACTTACCAGTATAAGTACATTAGCAGTGTACAATGCAATAAACTGGGCTTAGAACACTATAACATAATGATAAATAAATAAAATTGGGCTCAAATGTACTAAATCCCAAGTCCCAGACCCAGTGTGCAAGGCACTGTAATGTGATTAATCACTTCATCTACCTAAATTTGAATTTCATTTTGAAAAAATTCCTAGCAACATATTAGAATGAATGAAGTGACCTAAAAATACCCTTTAAATTACAAAAATTTTGGCTCAAATCCAAAAACTAAATTATTATATGTAGGTGGCTGTTGAGGTGAGAGGTTGGGAATTAGAAGGTATCATACATTGAAGAAACTTAGGTGATAGAAAGGAGAAAAATTTTGTCTTCAAGACTGTTGGGAAAACATCATGAAGAAAGTTGATTATGCACAAAGGAAGAATTAGGAACTAATCGTGAAAGAGCCAGAAATTACAGAAAATGACTTGACATAGCCAAAGAATGTTCAAACTACCCTATAATTGCTTATACCCTAGCATGTGCTCATTTCACATGCTAGCAAGGTAAGGCTTGATATTCTTCAATGTAGGCTCCAACAGTATATGAACGGAGAATTCCAGATGTACAAACTGGATTTAGAAAAGGGAAAAGAAACAGAGATCGAATTGTCAACATCCATTGGATCATGGAAAATGTAGGAAAATTCCAGAAAAACATCTACTTATGCTTCATGGACTATGAAGCCTTTGACTGTGTGGACCACAACAAACTGTGGGAAATTCTTCAAGAAATGGAAATATCAGACCACCTCACGTTTCCTACGAAACAAAACCTATGTGTGACACAGGAAGCGACAGTTAGTACAGACATGAAACAATGAACTGGTTCAAACTTGAAAAAGGAGTACATCAAGACTGTATATCATTATCCTGCTAGTTTAACTTATATGCAGAGAACATCATGTGAAATGCCAGGCTGCAAGAATTACAAACTGGAATCCAGATTCCCAAGAGAAATATCAATAACCACTCTAACGGCAAAAAGTGAAGAGTAATTAAGAGCCTGTTGGTGATGGTGAAAGAGGAAAGTGAAAAAGCTGGCTTAACTCAACATTCAAAACGGAGATCATGACATCTGGTCCCATCACTTCATGGCAAATAGATGAGAGAAACTTGGAAACAGTGGCAGATTTTATCTTCTTGGGCTCCAAAATCACTGCAGATGGTGATTGCAACCAGAAAATTAAAAGACATTTGTTCCTTGAAGAAAAGCTATGGCAAACCATTTTGTTGTTCAGTTGCTTTGCTGGGTCCACTCTTTATGACTCCATGGACTGCATTATGTCGGACTTTCCTGTCTTTTACTATCTCAGAGTTTGCTCAGACTCATGTCCACAGAGTCCATGATGCCATCCAACAACTTGTCCTCTTTTGTCCCCTTCTCCTCTTGCCCTCAATCTTTCCCAACACCAGGGTCTTTTCCAATGAGTCACCTCTTCACATCTGGTGGCTAAAGTATTAGAGCTTCAGCTTCAGTCCTTTCAGGAATATTATGGGTGATTTCCTTAGGATTGACTGGATTTCCTTGCTGACTCTCAAGAGTCTTCTTCAGCACCAGAGTTTGAAATCATCATGTCTTTGGGGCTCAGCCTTTTTTATGGTCTAACTCTTTCATTGGTACATGACTGCTGGAAAAGCCATAGCTTTGACTATATGCACCTTACAGACTTTTGTTGACAAAATGATGCCAATGCTTAATACACTGTCTAGGTTTGTCAAAACTCTTTTTCCAAAGACCAGTCTTTAAAGTTCATGATTGTAGTCACTGTCCCTAGTGATTTTTGAACCCAGGAAAATAGAGTTTACAACTGTTTCTATTATTTCCCCCCCTACTTGCCATAAAGCGATGGGACTAGATGCCATGATCTTAGTTTTCTTTACAGTTGAGTTTTAAACCAGCTTTTCCACTCACTCTTCTCTTCATATTCATAAAGAGGTTGTTTAGTTCCTCTTCACTTTCTGTCTTTAGGATGGTGTCATCTGTATATTTAAAGTTATTGATATTTCACCCAGTAATCTTGATTCCAACTTGAACTTCATCCAGCCCAGTATTTTGCCTCATGTACTCTGCATATAGAGGCTTCCCTGGTAGCTCAGCTGGTAGAGAATCTGCCTGCAATTCTTTGTAGAAAGAGAGTAGGAGAGTCTCCTACTCTCCTACTCCTACCTCCTACCAAAGTAGGAAACTTTGGTTCGATTCCTGTGTCAGGAACATCCCCTGAAGAAGGGATAGGCTACTCACTCCAGTATTCTTGGATTTTCAACAATGGCTCCGAGGGTAAAGAATTCACCAGCATCGAGGCAGACCTGGGTTTGATCCCTGAGTTGAGAAGATCCCCTGGAGGAGGACATGGCAAACCTCTCCAGTATTCTTGCCTGAATGTCCCCATGGAGAGAGGACTCTGAGGGGGGTGGGTAACAGTCCATAGTGCCACAAAGAGTCAGACATGACTGAGCAACTAAGCACAAAGCACAGTGACTAGCACACAATACAGCAATCTGCATATAAGTTAAATAAACACGATGACAGTGTTCAGACTTGACATGCTTCTTTCTCAGATTGGAACCTGTCCATTGTTCCACCTCTGGCTCTAACTATTCTTTCTTGATCTGCATACATGTTCCTCAGGAGGCAGGTAAGGTGTTCTGGTATTCCAATCTCTTGAGGAATTTTCCACAGTTTGCTGTGATCCTCACAGTCAAAGCCTTTAGCATAGTCGGTGAAGCAGAAATAAATGAGTTTTCTGAAATTCTCTTGTTTTTTTTCTTTGACCCAACGGTTGTTATTTTAATCTCTGTTCTCTTGCCTTTTCTAAATCCACCTGGTACAACTAGAAGTTTGTGGTTCCTGTGTTGTTGAAGCTTAGCTTGAGGATTTTGAGCATTACCTTCCTAGCCTGTAAAATGAGCACAATTGTGCTATAGTTTGCATGTTATTTGGCATTGCCCTTCTTTGTGATTGGAATAAAAACTGAACTTTCCCAGTCCTGTGGTCACTGCTGATTTTTCTAAATTTGTTGGCATGATGCGTGTCTTTTATTGTGCTCAATTTTGCATCAGTCTCTAATTTTCTTGACGTGATCTCTAGTCCTTACCATTCTATTGTTTCTTTCCCTGCATTGTTCACTTAAGAAGGCTTTCTTATCTCTCCTTGATATTCTTTGGAACTCTGCAGTTCAAATGGGTATATCTTTCATTCCACTTTGCCTTTCACTTTCCTTCTTTTCTCATCTATTTGTAAGGGCCCCTCAGACCACCATATTGCCTTCTTGCATTTCTTTTCCTTGGGGATGATTTCAGTCATCACCTCCTGTAGTGATGACTACAAACCTCTGTCCATAGAATTTTTAGGCACTCTGCATATCAGATCTAATGCCTTGAGTCTATTTGTCATTTCCACTGTATAATCATAGGAATTTGATTTCAGTCATATCTAAATCATCTAGTGTTTCTCTACTTTCTTCTATTAAAGCCTGAATTTAGCAATAAGGAGCTCATGATCTGAGCCACAGTCAGCTCCTGGTCTTTTTTTTTTTGCTGAATATGTAGAGCTTCTCCATTTTTGGGTACAAAGAATATAATCATTCTGGTATCAGCATTAACTATCTGATGATGTCCATGTGTAGTCATTTTTTGTGTTGTTTGAAGAGGGTGTTTGGTATGACTAGTGGGTTCTCTAAGCAAAACTCTGTTAGCCTTTGACCTACTTCATTTCATATTCCAAGACCAAACATGCCTGTTACCCCAGGTATCTCTTGACTTCCTATGTTTTGGGACTTCCTTCCAGTCCCTTATGATGAGAAGGATCTTGTGTGTGTGTGTGTGTGTGTGTGTGTGTGTGTGTCTGTGTCTGTGTGTGTCTGTGTGTGTGTTAGTTCTAGAAGGTCTTGTAGGTCTTCATAGAGACATTAACTTAATTTTCTTTGGCATTAGGGGTTGGAACACAAACTTCGATTTCTGTGATGTTGAATGGCTTGCCTTGAAAAGGAACCAAGATCATTCTGCCACTTTTAAGGTTGCACCCAAATACTGTATTTTGTTTTTTTGATTGGTTGGTTTTTACTATGAGGGTGATTCCATTTCTTCTAAGGGATTTTTGCACATTTTAGTAGATATAATGGTGACCTGAATTAAAGGTCATTAATTTCTGCACCCATTTCTGTCCATTTTAATTCACTGATTCCTAAAATATCAATGGTCCCACTTGTCATCTCCTGTTTGATCATTTTCAATTTATCTTGATTCATGGACATAACATTTCAGGTTCCTATGCAATACTGTTCTTTATCACATCAGACTTTATTTTCACCACAAGACATATACCTTACTTGGCATCTTTTTCACTTTGGTTCAACCTCTTCATTTCTTCTGGACTTATTTCGCCACTCTTCTCTTGTGGGACTCTTTGATCTGAGGGATTCATCTTTCACTGTCATATCTTTTTGCCTTTTCATACTGCTCATGGGGTTCTCAAGGCAAGAATATTGAAGTGGCTTGCCATTCCCTTCTCTAGTGCACCATATTTGTCAGAACTCTCCACCATGGCCTGTCAGTCTTGGGTGGCCATACATGGCATGGTTCATATTTTCATTTAATTACATAAGGCCGTGACACATGTAATCATGTTGGTTTGTTTTCTGCAATTGTGATATTTAGTCGGTCTACCCTCTGACAAACCTAAACAGTGTATTAAGAAGCAGAGACATCTCTTTGCTGAACAAATGTCTGTGTAGTCAAAGCTATGCTTTTTTTTTTTTTTCCGCAATCATGCATGGATGTGAGAGTTGGACCATAAAGAAAACTGAATGCTGAAAATTTGATGCTTTTGAATTGTGGTGCTGAAGAAGATGCTTGGTAGCCCTTTGGACAACAAGGTAATCAAAGCAGTCAATCTTAAAGGAAATCAATTCTGAATATTCATTGGAAGGACTGATGCTGAAGTTGAAGCTCCAATACTTTGTCCCCCAGATGCAAAGAGCCAACTTTGAGCAACAGAAGATGAGATGGTCAGATGGCATCATGACTCACTGACATGAGTTTGAGCAAACTCTGGAAGATATTTAAGGACAGGGAAGCCTGGTGTGCTGAAGTCCATGGGATCACAAATAGGTGGACATTAGTGACTGAACAATAATTAGAGAAAATAGATGTTGAAAAGTTAGTTTTATTATTATTATATTGAGAAGTTGTATTCTAATGAATTTAAATTAGCAATTTGTCTTATGCCAGTACACATTGCATAGTGCAGGGGATAAAATATGAGTCTTATAGTGCTTTGTAATTTTAATTAAAACACCTCTAAGAACTGAAATCTCAAGGAGATAGAGACAATACCAAGTCAAAAGAATCCTCAGTTTTTCAAAGGAAAAATAATACAATAAAATTCATTCAACTCAAACCATAAGATTTCTGCTTGGATTATCTAAATAATTGTTTTGATTATAAGTTTAAAAGAAAAAATAGAAATGAGATATATTTCATCTTTCTCCTACTGGTAAATTTCATTTGAAATATATAATTTTGCATCTAGTAACTTTTATTCAAATCACTTGGCTTTCAAACAGGTAAAATAGTAACTAATCAGTTAATGTCATGGAAAGTGGTCAAAATTTAAAAGACAGCAAGGAAACTGAATAAATATGCTCACCTTCAGGAAAAAATCAGGTGAAGAAATAACAACCCAATTTTTGTCAACAGTGACCTAATTTATTTTTGGCTCCCAGTGGCTCAGTGGTAACGTGTCTCCATGCCAATGTAAGAGATGCAGAACACATGGTTTCAATCCTTGAGTCAGGAAGATCCCCTGGATGAGGAAATGGTGACCCACTCCAGTCTTCTTGCCTGTAGAATACCATGGACAGAGGATCCTTGAAGACTCTAGTCCATGGGATCATAAAAACTCAGACATGATTTAGTGACTGAAAATCTATCTTTGCTCATATGTATAGGACATAGAATACTTAATGGATGTGTTAACCAGAATTATTATATATTACAAAGCTGAAGCAATTCACTGTATATCCAGAGAACAGCTATTCTGAGAGTGAATCATATAGAAAGAAAGAGAGAGGGTTTGGAGATAAACATGTAATATTCTTTCATTCCAGTATCAAGCCGTTAAAGTAAGAATATAATATGTTAACTCCATTTATTTGCAGAATAGGTTTTGCCGAAGACAGTATTGAGAAGGATATATTCATTATATTGTGGTGGCAAAAATCATTCAGTAGGAAAATGTAGAAGGTACGGTTGGTGAACAAACTACAGAGAGCAATTCTTTTAATTCTTTCTTTTTCTTCTCTGTGGTTTTTACTTCACTTTTACTTTTATCATCATCACTGATATCAAAGAATGTGGAAAAGCACTAAAACTTGCTCACAATTGAAGCTATAATGCTTTTGGACATAGTTTTAAAACTGGATAGTGATGAGTACTGTAATTTCTAATACCAATTGACACTTATTCCTCCACCTTTCATGCATTCAAAGGGTTCTGGGCTCCAGTCTGCTCTTAGGTATTGTTGAAGGCTGTCTTTAAAAATAGCTGATCGTCATATCACCCTCAGCAGGGTCTGGCCTTCAGTGTTAGCAAGTTTAAACACTTACAAGT